>JAGDQP010015040.1:0-43674 GCA_022664845.1 Lepisma saccharinum | reverse complement strand
TGTGTGTGTGTGTGTGTTTAGACCTACCAACGGAGTCCCTGTATTAAAAGAATCATAACGTTGAATCGCATCCTTCTTTTCTCTACGAGAGTTCAAACATGGCCCTTCGCCGAGAAACGCCAGATTTAGGTTTCAATATTTTGGACGGGGTCTCACGAAAAAATCCGAAATTTTGTGCTAAGGAATTCTTCTACGTGTCCAACTTACAGTAGAAATTGCAACTTTCATTTCGAAATATTTTAGTCAGTGCGAGCGTATTTTCTTCATCGTACCATGCAAATGCGAATGTGGGATCTTCACAAAGGCCATCATATTTTTGTGAAGGACTCTCAGATATTTAAGCCCGAAATCCGGCATTTTTCGCAAAGGGTCATTGTTCAACACCTTAGAAAAAAGGGGACCATTTAAGGTCATGATTTTTTGCATGTAGACACTCGCTTGGTAGGTATAAATATAACAAAATTTTGCAGCCTTGTATTAAACTCCTTCAAATAAAAAATGGCTTAAAATCCACTTTTATTCAATTCGTTATTCATATTTTGGCCTTTTTTTTTTTTTTTTGAATAGAAGAATCCATTCTGAGAAAATGTACTTCCATATCTTCCAAGTACACTTCAAGAGCAACACAACGGTTTTCGTTTCAACTCTCTAGCTCTTCTGGTTTTTTTCGATATTCAGGTTTCCGTACATATATACGGGAACAAAAAACGCCAGCCACCATGTTGGAAACAGTTGCCCCGACAGAAATAAGGGTATAACATTTTTTTAAAAAAATTGTACTGTTATCCTTTCGGATCTTCCTGCTACGCACAATTGTGGTGATCAATCATTTAATGTAGACTCCATATATTTTTTCGCTTTAGGCATTTCAAAGAACCACATTTCCATGGGAACGGCTAAAGATGTTTGATTATCTCTGAGATAATACAAGGCTCTCTGTCGGGAGACATGACAGTTGTTCTTTAGCCTTAAAGTTAAACACAGTTGAGGTGACTTAGGACACACGAAGTATAATTTTATCTATTTATTTTGTACCCCGAGTGCCAATGTCACTATAATGTTTTTTAGTGTTGGGTTTCTTGTTTAGAAATTGCAAGGATTACTTACTGTTGCACAGAGAAGAATCGAGTTGCATGCGATAATATTACAGCCATGATATTTTACTTATTTCCTGAATCTAGGAAAAGTGTCAGTGATCGTGGTACATTAATCGGAATTTCGTTGTAGTTGCATTTTTCGTATTGATATTATGCCATACTATTTTTTTTCTTTTTTTTTGAAAAAACAAAGGTGTGTGTAATGGTAAAATAACAAGTGGTACGTAATGTTTCTACACGCTCTGTGCTTAAAATCATTTTTGTAATGGAAATATGTTTATGTCATTACATTCCATGTGTGATTTGGGAATTGCATTATCGATGAATTTTTGTCCTCTTAGAGTAGTGGCTAAAGTGCAAACCACAAGATTCGACGTTCGAATCCAGCAGCAGAAAATTGGAAAATTTCAACTTTATCTAAACTCGAGAGAAGAAAGCTCTTTCGAAACCGTAGTGGGGGGTATCATGAAGACAATGGATTAAGTCCAAATAAAAATGTATACTAATATATGTATTATGATCAGTAGTGGATTATCAATAAATATATACATTTAACATGAACTTGGGCAAGAACCTGTACAATTTGGAAGAATAACTGCACTCCGGATACCATTCCATTGGGTGACGTCATTAATTCCCTCCATTCGTTTATTGTAAAAACATATGTATAGAGGAAACATCACGCGTAAAGGTGCTATTACACTATGGAGCTTGCTGATCAACTTGCTTAACGGTTTGCTCGAAGACCTTCCTATCGACGAAGCTCGACTCCACTTCGCGCTGTTACACTACGAAGCATCCTGCTGAACTTCCTCGACTGTATCTCTACAAATGTCGTCCAACTTGTTCGACGAGCCTGTCCTTGAGAAAGCTGGGCAAACTTTCTGCTATTACACTGACGAGCTTCCTCGTCGAGCAAGCTGATCCGCAATCTCGATAGTGTATTAGCGCCTTTATGAAATAAAGACATTACGTAATTAAGATCACGGTTTCTGCCAAAGTACTGTAATAATATACGTAATTCCGTTTATTAAAACAGTAAATTTCTCTTCTCTCAGTGTGCCTTTGAACATTTTAAGAGCATCTTACTTTCACAACAATAGAGTATTAATTTGCTCGTCTAGAATCTTAAGATCAAATCTCTACAAATTTGTGGGCTGGGATTGGAAGAGTTTATTGAATTATGCCATAGCTTTAATTAAGTCTCGCTGTTGCCAAATAAAGAGCAGCAGTTGTGCGAGGTCAATCGGGCCATAAGTGACTTTTACTGTGCAGGCAAGTACTGGTAGTAGGTTGTGAGAGGCAGTATGGAATACGCGATTGAAGTGCAAAGAACACAAGTTTTATCCAATTAAAGATGTCAGGTTTCATACAAAATAATAAAACATTTGCGGGATGATTCCTGTTCTGCTTCCATCTCAAAAAATCTGATGCTGAAAGTCATCATTTGCTAGTGAGGGCCTGTGGAAAGCATGCTCTATCGGTAGCAAGTTGCTGCGATTGGTTTCGACGCTTCAACGACTGCGATTTTAACATGAAGGACAAAGAGCGCCTTGATCAGCCGAAACAGTTTGAAGACGGCGAATTGGAGGCATTAGTGGAAGAGGAATCTTGTCAGACGCTCAAACAGTTGTCGAAAACACTACATATCGATGAATCAATTGTTATCAAACGTTTAAAAGCAGTGGGAATGATCCAGAAGAACGGAAACTGGGTCTCGATGAATTGTGGAAGGGAGACGCTGCGAAACGTTCAACCATTTGTGAAGTGCTGCTGCAAAGACAAAACGGAAGTCGTTTTTTCATCGAATAGTGACTCGCGATGAAAAACAGATTCGTTACGACAAACCTAAGCGCAGGAAGTCATGGGTGCGTCCTGACGAACTATCAACCTAAAGACCAAACCGGATATTCATGAAAAGAAGTTGATGTTGTGCATTCAGTGGGATAAAGCCGGTGTTGTGCATTTTGAGCTGTTGCAAACAGATGAAACGATAAATGTTAAAATATACCGACGACAATTACTCTATTAGAAATGTTCACCCACGGACAAACGCCCTCAGTACGCTACAAGAAATGACAGCGTTATTCTGCTCCATGACAACGGTAGACCGCATGTCTTCAAACCCCTCAAGGACATCTTGGCGGAATTTAGATGGGTTATCTTACTCCACCCGACATGTTCCCCGGACACTGCTCAGTTAGATTACCATTTGTTTCAGCCGCTACAACATGGCCTGTCTGAGCAGCATTTCTGTTCTTTCGCAGATAACCAAAAATGGCTTGATCACTGGATCGCCTCGAAAGACCCTATAATTTTTTACGGCGGAATCCTTTAGATTCGCAAACTTTTTTCCGCGTACTAATTGACCCGGCTCCCGTCTAAGGAAAGCCCACATGGAAACGCAAACAAGCAATAATAAATATATGTAAAGATAAATGACCGCACCAAACCTTACCTAACCTCCACGAACCCATGGTCAATAATTTAAGATAATCTATGAAAAATGCAAAAACGGCAATTATTAATATCCATGTAGGCTCTACTTAGATGAGAGCAGCTGCGTATTCTTCATAAATGCAAGACATGCATTGCATGCCTTCGGATTCTAGTTCATTAATTTTATGATTTTCCAAGGAGAAAACAGAAAAGATTTTGAGAAATTACCAATCTTCACATGATATCCAAAACCAGAACCCGTAATAGGAAAGCGGGTAAAAAGTAGTTTAGTAAACTGTTCACGTGTGGCGCTGCAGTATTCTCGTCTATATATATGGGCCTCTACTCAAGATTTTTGTCGTCCGCTTGCCTGTAAACGTGTGTTTTATTGAGTGAAAAACGGGAGAAATCCAAAATGCATGCAACGCTAAAAGTTGCATTCAGCATAGTTGCCATCTAGATGAGAGAGTGAGTGTTGCAGCGCTGCCAATGTATGTGGAATTCCACAAAATGTTTGTAATTTTGGCAGTTGTGTGTAATTTGCGTGGAGTGGAATTCCGTGTGGAATATGTGTGGATTTTTGTATTCCCAGAAAAATCACAAAATAAACTTCTAAATGTGTTATATACTCATAATTTCTTGACTTTACTGAGGATAATTCCCATTTTCGCCTTTCATCTAGAAAAGGATAAAAGTTAACAAGTAACTTAATTACTTCCTCCTTAGTGGCAGCTGTAATTTCCGTGAGCGACAACAGATGATCATTTTTGTTTCAAATTCTTTCCTACACTCTATGTCTTGTGTATACCTGCCGCGCCATCCTATTCTTTTTCTGTAGAAAAATATAATTTGCCACCAAAACGAGAATAAATTATAACCTTTTCGGTTCTAGTTTTCGCATGAAAACTGCCATGCGATTGAAGCACTTGTAAATCACTTGTGAAACTGCCATGTGTCGAACTTCCTTACTCGAGGTCTATGACAGTAAGAAAGAGGAAATTGCAAGTTTGTAAAGAGCAATTAGATGGAAGTCATCTCTAATTCCCATACATAATTCTTAATAATAATAATAGTAATAACATTGCATGCCCAACCTCTAAAGTCAGGATACGCCACTGGACGGAAGCCAGGTTAATTAGTTCATTAAAAAATCTGCTTTAGATCCTGGCTTTTAGCTTTTTCGCAGCCGCTCAAACCGAAAGTTTATTGCCTTAAAGTGCTTTCGTACTAAAAGCATTACAAAGTTCAAACATTATTAATAAATTCACAATTTTGTTACGTTTCACACTTTAACTTATACATGACGTAAGTTACACTTAGTTGTTAGAACACTTAGTTGCAATTACGTAAATATACCCTACAATACTCTGGTGGACTTGGGAAGTTTTGCAATTCAGGTCTTCAATTAGGAATCAAGAATACATGAAAAATCAGTATAGCCATACACTGGAAAAACAACATGGAAGCGGAATAAATTTAGCACGCTTATTAGAGAAAACTCTTTTCTCCGCTTTAAGACTTCCTTTTTTAGTTTTAGGCTAACCTAACACAAACAACAAATTTATATAATACAGTATACCAACAACCATTTTCTCTTTTTTCAAAATAAAAAATATAAAAAGGCTGTTAATTTCAGCTTTATAATGGGTTCATAAAAGAGTCTAAAAATTCACATTCAAAGATAAGCACAAATATTTTCTCAACTGAGTCGTACGGTTGCAAAATTTCTTATGTTCAATCTTGCACTTTTCCAGAAATAAAGAAAAATGGAAAAGGATTTTGCAAGCTTCTTACCTGGAAATGAGTTTTCTCTTTATGATTTAAACCATAAATAATTAGATTTTCAAATTGAAGATTAAAATATGAAGCATCCAGGGATATAAATCTCTTTTTAAGCATTTGTGGACAACGAGTTTTGCAACTGCACGACTCAACTGTGAGAGATATCAACAAACAATAAGTTTCTACTATATCTTCGTTGTTCCATTGACATTAATTGAAAATCTAGCATTTCTGGGATTACCCAACTAGTGGAGCTCTTTGCTAGAAATATATGGTGTAGATTGTGAGAAAGAGGTAATCGTTTTCGTAACAATTGCCGTTACTCTCTTCTTGATACTCAAACAAAAAGTATTACTTTTGAGCACAGACGATATTTTCCAATATAATTCAAGTTCTAGTTGTCGTACATTCACGTCATGAGTATAAATATAGGGCAATGCTTGCCAATTTAATGACAGCTAGTCAATTCGTGACATTTACTAATTTCGAAGCAATTGCCAATTTCGAGACAGTTGCTATTTTCGTGACAAATACTAATTTCGTGACATTGATAATTTCGTGACATTTGCTACTTTCGTGATATTTACTAATTTTGTGACAGTTGCTAATTTCGTGAGATTGCTAATTTAGTTACAATTGTTAATTTTGTGACATTTGCTAATATCGTGACAATTACTAATTTCGTAGTATTTGCTAATTTTGTGACATTTACTAATTTTGTGACATTTACTAATTCCGTGACACTTGCTAATTTCATGGTGCATTGTATTTTGCAATGCCACGACATTAGCAAAAATTGTCGGAATATCAATTTGTAAACAATTACATTTTAAAATTCAGTACAGCACCGTTGGTAACAAACGTTTTAATTGACGATATAGTTAACATAACGGTTGGACAGGAAATAGAAAAATCAAGAACGAAACAAGTACGATCAGATCAGCTTCGTCTGATTCTTCCATTCCACTGGAGAAGAATGGGTTGCTAGGTGATTGAAAACGTTATCGACCTATTTGTGTGCGAGAGGGCAAGGCAAGGAAGAGAGAGAAACTTAAGAATTTACTTCCAGTTTCAAATTTCGTCTCATCTTAGCAAGTAATTGGAGACATGTCTGATACATGAGATGAAGAAACTATAACAGGAAATGAGAGAGCTACTCAATGGGTTTTATTTGTTTGCCGGAAGATTAAAATTTCAAAAGTCATTCAAGCACGCATTTCCTTTACTGTCTTCAACTTCCTTATCCTGTTCTATTTTACTTGCTTTTTCTTTATTTTGTCCTTCATTTTTTTTATTCTTCTATTGCAGTTTACAAAAAAGGAAGACAGAAGAATTGCTAATACTAAGAGAAGACTTCAAAAAGTATCAAAGAGAGAAAAATAAGCCACTCAATTGTGTTGGTAACGGATTCGTTTTCAACGAGATAAGAAGACAATGAAACACAATACTCTTGACGTTCCAAAATAGCTAAAATGTGCATTGATTATTGAACAAAATAACAGAAAATGGTACAAGGAGTTTGACGAAATATTTCAAGTAAAGAGAAATTGCAAATTGGCATAAAAGTTAACAAGATAAAATAACTTAATTGCTTATTTTATAAAAGGATTTGAATCAAATTATTATTAGGAAGAAATTTATATTTATTTTCTGTGTATTTTGTTATTTTTTTTTAAATTTATTTTCTTTCGGCTTGATCAGGCAGAAACCCATTGCTCGACAGGTATGATGTCCCTCGATGAGCACCCTTTCGGGGTATGGATGTAGAAAATAGCGGCGTTAAATAAGAATTTAACAACTGCAATGGGAAAACATAGCTGAAACCGGTTCAAGATAGTTCTTTACCGAAATGCACACAATGGGTCTCTACGAATAATAGAAGGACCATAACGAGCACTTTGAAATGTTGCAGGCGAATTTGAAGCGCTAATCAGATAAGTTAAGCATTTTGCAGATGATAAAATATGACTCGCTTTGCTTCGCTGGGAGCGCTGCCCCCAAACCCCCTTGGGAGCTGCGCTCCCAAATTGTTATTTTGTTGGCTGTGCCCCCTTTATAGAAACCAGATTCTCTCTGGGTTACTGCGCCCCCATGGTGCCAAAATGCCCCCAGGAGGGGGATCCGCCCCATATGAGAGGTTTGCCCCATCTACTGTAGCCTACTCGTGGTGGTACATCTTTAAACCAAATTTCGTTTCTCTAGCGTCAGCAGTTTGAAAAATGCGTTTTCGCGCGGCCACTTTGGATTAAAGATGACAATTATTTTTTAACGTTTTCTTATATTTACATGACCCAGTCGTAATGGTAAATCTTCATATAAAATTTCATTTTTCTAGCTCGAGCGGTGTGGAAAATGGGTTTTTGGGCGACCATTGTGAATCCAAGATGGCAACTTTTTCAAAATGTTGTAATATTTTCCTAAACTATTCATGATAATATACCTTTGTGCCAAATTTCGTATCTTTAGCTCAAACGATGTGGAAAATGTTTTTCCTTTACCTACTATTCTTGGCCATACACCTTCGTACCAAATTTGGTGTTTGTAGCTCCAGTAGTTTAGCTGAGAATATTGATGAGTGAGTGACGATGGGGCTATATATTATATGGACTCGCTTTGCTTCGCTGCGGGCGCTGCTCCCAGACCCCAGTGGGAGCTGCGTTCCCAACTTCGATGTTTTGGGGGGCTGCGCCCCCTTTATCATAACCAGACTCTCTCTACGGGACTTCACCGCCATAGTGTCGATCTGCACCCCCACGTGGGGCTGCGCCCCATACCAAATTTGGTGTTTCTAGCTGCAGTAGTTTGGCCTGCGAATTTTTATCAGTGAGTGAGTGAGTGAGTGACCATAGGGCTACATATTATATTAACTCGCTTTGCTTCGACCCCCAGGCCCCCGTGAGAGATACGTTCCCAATTTGGGGGTTTTGGAGGCTTTATCGTCACCAGACTCTCTCTGGCATATTGCGCCTCCATGGTACAAATATACCCACCACCACAGGGGCTGCGTCCCCATAGGGTGTATTGCTCACTTTTTTGGAACCTACTCTTGGTTATACACCATAATACCAAATTTCGTTTCTCTAACTTCAGTAGTTTGAAAAATGTGTTTTGGGGTGGACATTTTGGATTAAAGATGGCGACTTTTTTAATGTTTTCTTATATTGTTGTGACCTACTCGTGATGATACACCTTCATATAAAATTTAATTTCTCCAGCTCGAACGGTGTGGAAAATTGGTTTTGGACGGCCATTTTGAATACAATATGGCGACTTTTTCAAAATGTTTTAATATTTTCCTAAACTACTTGTGATAATACACATTTATACCAAATTTCGTATCTCTAGCTCAAACGGTGTGGGAAATGAATTTTTGTGTCCGCCATTTTGGATCAAAGATGATGTCTTTGGAGATGTTTGGTAATATTTTCGTAACCTACTAGTAATAATGTACCAGTATGTTAAACTTCGATTTTCTAGCCCAAGCGGTTTAAGCTGTGTATTCTATACAACAATGGGTTTTCCGTCCATTTTGGGTACAATATTGCGATTTTTTCAACATTTTGTAATATTTTCTTAACCTACTAGTCATTATGTAACTTCATACCCAATTTCGTATATCTAGCTCAAACGGTGTGGAAAATATATATTTTTGGTCCGCCATTTTGGATTCAAAATGGCGACTTTTTCAACATTTGGTAATATTTCCGACTGACCGACCGACTGCGTTTCCATGGTACAAATATATCCCCCACTAAGGGGGATGCACCCCCAAAGGGAAGGTTTGTCCCACTTTTGTAACCATCTCGTCATGGTACACCTGCGTATCAAATTTCGTTTATCTAGCTTTAGTGGTCTAGAAAATGGGTTTTCGGGCGGCCATTTTGGATTAAAGATGGTGACCCTTTTTTTACGTTTTATTATACAGTATTGTCGTGACTTACTCGTGAAGGTACACCTTCATATAAAATTTCATTTCTCTAGCTCGAATAGTGTCGAAAATGTTTTTTGGGGTGGTCATTTTGAATTCATGATGGCGACTTTTTCTAAATGTTGTAATGTTTTCCTAAACTTTTACGGCGCAATTCTAGCTACAGCCGTTTAGGCTGTGTATTCTATACAACAATTGGTTTGGCATCCATTTTGGATCCAAGATGGCGACTTTCTCAAAATTTTGTAATATTTTTCTAAACTACTAGTCATTATGTAACTTCATACCCAATTTCGTATATCTAGCTCAAACGGTGTGGAAAATAGATATTTTTGGTCCGCCGTTTTGGATTCAAGATGGCGACTTTTTCAACATTTGGTAATATTTGCTTAACCTAATAGTGATGTTCTACCTCTATATCAAATATCATTTCAATAACCCCAGCGGCTTATGCTGTGTATTCTATAAAACAATGGGTTTTGGCGGCCATTTTCGATCCAAGATGGCGACTTTTTCAAAATGTGGGATTTTTCCTTTACCTACTCATGATCCTATATCTTCATACCAAATTGGATGTTTCTAGCTCCAGTAGTTTGGCTTAGGATTTTTTTATGATCAGTCAGTCAGTGAGTGAGTATGACCATGGGGCTATATATTATATGGACTCGCTTTGCTTCGATGGGGGCGCTGCCCCCAGACCCCGGCTGGGGACTGCGCCCCCTTTATCTATACCAGAATCTTTCTGCGGTATTGGGCGGCCATGGTGTCCATCTGCACCTCCCACGGAGGGTCTGCGCCCCCAAATGGGAAATTTACCCCATTTATTGTAACGTACTCTTGGTCATACACCTTCGTACAAAATTTCATTTCTCTGGCTTCAATGGTTTCATAATTGGGTTTTTGGGCGGCCATTTTGGATCCAAGTTGATGACTTTTTGAACGTTTTCTTATGTTGTCGTGACCTACATGTGGTGGTACACCGTCATGTAAAATTACATTTATCTAGCTCAAACGGTGTGGAAAATGTTTTTGGTGGCCATTTTGGATCCAAGATGGCGACTTTTTCAAAATGTTGGATTTTTTCCTTTACCTACTCATGGTCCTACACTTTCATGCCAAATTTGGTGTTTCTAGCTCCAATAGTTTGGCCTGGGAATTTTGATCAGTGAGTGAGTGAGTGACCATGGGGTTTTATAGTATGTGGATAAGGGTTCTATTTCTGGGTAGAGGTACGGGCGAAAACACGTCGATTCCGCAGCTTTAATTTTACTAAACAAATTTTTCTAATCTTTTCAACGTGGTTGTAACACGGGAAAGTTAAAAAGATATTTTTAAATGGCCTGATTTATATTCCGTTAGGAAACATTGTCCATCACGTTAAGTTTGGAGACCAGGTTTACCTCAAGTTAGCCATGCATACATAGAACTGAAATCGAATTCCAACACATAACAACAAGAGGGAAGAAGAAGTATTCATTTTCCTCGCACTTGTTTTATGGACCTTGGTTTTCCTTAAAGTGGTTCTCGGTTCAAGCAGCGACAGAAAGAGAGAATGTTCAAAATAAGAGTACGTATTATTATCCGTCTGAGTATACTGTTGCTCTTATGACAACAGCGATGCCGGTTTGACCACTAAATAAGAAAAGCAAAACTGAGCTCGCTACAGCCGTTCTCTCACTTCGGGTTTCCATAGCCAAGCGCCAACGCTCCAGTTGCTGTTAGTTTTGCTCCCTCTCCCCCCGTCAAGTTTTTCAAATGAAACTATCGTTATACTAGATAATTAAATATGTGTAAATGAAGAAAGGAATTAGGAGATTGATTTTCGTATCAATGGGACCTTTACATGGGATCATTAAAGAGGAATAATAGTAAAAAGATTTCATGTTCGTTAGTGGGACGTACAATAAGAAAAACTGCAGCTGTTGCCCATAAGTTGCAACAGTATAGACTATAGACCAAACCCTGGATCGGTAATAGCGAGTACGTGCCACAAGATTGAAAAAAGCGACCCTTTTGTTCCAGTGATTAACACACTCACTTTTTATGTTAAGTTCTTACAAACACACAAGCTCGTTTGGACTGTTAATTACAATTCAAACAAGTCAAAAAGATCTACCTCTTTTTTTCTTATCAAACGAAGTAGAGCAAAATGTCGATTTGCCACTTTGAGGGTTAAACATCTAGGACTAACTTCCAGGAAACCAAGAAGATCTAGGGATTCCCACTAAAGGAAGTTTTCAACTATTCAGTTGGTCAGCGGCAACAGTGTCAGACCAATCTTCCTGCCATCTGACTCCAAATCTAGATACTATTTGGAGATGCAGTGCTTGGTCTCATTTACATTTAATATTCTTACATTCATGTTCCGTTAAATGCGTAGCAATTTTATGACTCACATTTGAATCACCTGGCACATTTCTTTCGGGAAATCACATAACTTTCTAATCATATAGTTGCTGCTATTGGTACAATTGCGAAACTTAGGAGCTTACTCTATTTCTTTTCTAGTTAAAGACTGTCACCTGTGGAAGTTTCATCCAAGTCATCTCCAAGATAGAAAAAGTTCTCCTTTGCAACAGAGTTCACTCAATATTCCAAGTTAATTGCCAAAACTCAGTACCAGGATTTACCCAAACATAAATAGTATAGAAAATTACCACGTATTTAATGGCACGTTTGTTCCACATTTTTTAAATAAAGGCAGTTTTCGAGATAGAAATTACTTGTGATACGTACTTAGACCATAGATGCCTGTGAACAGCCTATTAATGAAAATTCAATGATTTTACATGGCCTGTGCCACTGTACTGGAGGAGAAATACGGGTAAATACTCCTATTTTTCGAATATCTCCAGAATGTTGCAATGAATGTACTAAACAACAACTGTAAATATGTCTGAGATATGTTTACCTTATAATGTAGCTACACATTTAGTTTAGAAACACGTGACTGTTATATTAAACACATACTTGACCAACAATGTCATAATCTTGAGTTTAGAAAAGCCCTGGTCCAAAAACACTGGCTACCCTTTAATTGTGCCTTAAAAAATTGAGAAGAAGACTTATCAAGAGTGATATAGAGATAATAATGTCTATTTACAATAGTCAGAGGTAGTCCTCCTTTTTTGCACCAGCGCATTCGTTATGTGCCCACATTTAACATGATGCACATACCTCACAGTTCTTCCTCTGTGTCTCATAGAATAGCCTGTCGCATAATATACAATTCGCATCTTCATCCTCTGGCTTTCCTTGTCCAGTTGCCGCACCTAAGTAACTGTCTTCATCATCACAAGAATCTAGACCAGAAAACATCATCCTGGATGCTTCTGAGTCTGCTTCTCTTGTGAATTCCAAACCTCCATGTTTTCTTTTCCGCTCAGCCTATATTCCATTTCCTTAATGTTTCAGCTACTTCAACTTTATTAAAAGATAATGTCTTCTTGCATATACTAGATTCCTGCTTTTCCAATGAAGCAGTAATTGTTTCTTTCTATGAGTTAGCCGTTATAACAATAGCATTTCTACGTTTTCTGCCTCGATTTAAGACTTTTTTCTTTATGATAGGAACTGTTGAAATATGAAAAGGACTTATTTGGTTTGAGATTCCAGGAACTTTGTTCTAAGGCAAGGAGACTCTTAAAATTAAGATGTAGGTAGGGAAGATAGCCCGTATGACCATTCGTAGCGGTTACTTCGTGACACAACAGGAGTCAATACTCTTTTTTTTATTTTTTGTTTTATACTAACCACCAGTGTACGAATTAACGGGGTTGATGCCCCGGATTTCCCCCCTGGCATTAAGTTTCCCACCCTGACAAATGTAGTTTTTGTCTCTGCCAAGGATAAATTTCTCCCCCTCTAGAAGATGTTTCGATCAAGGTTAGATAGAAGATCGGAACATTTTTATTTGGCAGAAGTTGAAACTATTTTCATGCAAAAAACAAGGTTATATGACCTTTCACTAGCAGCTAAGAAGCCAATTTGGAAGCTATTTCTTTTGTGATATTTACGAAGTAGCTTAATGTGAATGATTTAGTATGATTGGTTTGATTTAGTAACCTGTTATGGGGAAATGGGACACACTTTCTCTCTCCGCTGGTCTAGCTGCTACCGTCGCTGACTGATGATCGTGGGGTCCCGGGTTCGATTTCCTGTTCTGCCAAAATATATTTTCCAAAGCGAGAGGGTCTGGAATGACACCCGCCCAGGATCATGATGCAGTTGGGGGGATGATATGAATAGAAGACAGTGGTTATCACATTTAAGAGCTTCGGCTCTCCTCTCCTAACACGTCTGGTCAGTGTGCGAGGAGTAGACCAACTCCCCCCTTCGGGAGAAGCCTGTATATATATATATATATATATATATATATATATATATATATATATATGTGTGTGTGTGTGTGTGTGTGTGTGTGTGTGTGTGTGTGTGTGTGTGTGTGTGTGTGTGTTTTAATTTCCCAGCAAACTGCTACCTACCTCCATAATATTCTTAATAAAATAAAATCTCGGAATTAACACAAAAAATTATCAGATTTGACAAATTGTTTTCGCTAAATCCCGGCATTGTTTCTTCAAAAATTTCCGGCCAACACCTCGTTAGGGGAAGATCTGCCAGATTTTTACTGAGTCACTGGATAAACTGATTTTTAAGAAATCACACTTGTCATTGACGTAGCTAACAACAAAGTTTTCCCATGTTGTTGATATTAAGAGTTTCTTCATCCGCTATTGCAGAAAATCATTCAGCTGCATTAAGTCAGGTAAAAAATCACTTAATTAAAACTTGATCGCAAATTTCAATAATTGATTTTAATGGTTAGACTCTTCTCTCTAGCCGACCGAGGTAGTCTGTGGCCTGAGGCATTAGGCCAGCATCTCCAAGATTGCGGGTTCGAATTCTACCTGGGGCATGGATTTTTGTGAAATTTAACATGTGTTGCCCTCGTATAATCGTGACAGCTCGAAGTCAAAAGTTACTAACATTGACCATAGAAAATAAAGTTAACTAAAAGTTTATCTTCTACCTTATGATCTGAAAGATCACATTAGATCTTACAACCGAAACTTTCCAATGTGTGTAATTTTTATTTATAATTCGTATCTAATGTAACGGGGACGTCTGATAAATTTTTCTTCTCTTTGTAGAAAATAACTGCTTCAATCATAGATTTTAAATGTTTTATATTCAAAATGCTCTCCGTTCTACCCTTGTTGGGACTATCAGTACAGGAATTACTACATTCTTCATTACTGTATGCCTTTCTTTTTTACCGGTGCTATAGATATTATTGTCAAATAATTTTTATTTTACTGGTTATCCTAATGCTTATTTACCACATCTACCTAAATGTAAAGCTACAACGCAGAATGTGCAATACGACCCTTCTCTGTTTATGAATAAACTTACAATTATATCGGGACGGTCGTAAGCTGTTACCGTCCCTTGCAATTGATTTTATATTTTAACTAACAAATTTTATGTTTCCGAACGTAACTTCATTCTTTTCATGTGGAAATACTTTCCTTCCAAGTCCATAAATGTGAAGTCAAGGGGGGGGGGATATATCCCCATATCCCCCCTTATCTACGCCACTGCCAGCAGCTGACCATCTTGACTGAGGTTTTCCAGCGTTTTTTCTCTCACGCAAGGCAAATGAGTGGTACCTTCGACTTAGGATTTGGACGACTTCTTCCCGCACCCTAACCTCATTCCGGCCCTAGCCATAGATATCTAAAGGCCATAAACGAATTCAAATTCAAAATTGTCACAATTCTCATGATCACTATCGACAGAACTTGAAATAGAAATATTCTTATTTTGTTACAACAGTTCTTTGCCGAATTTACTGTGCCACTTCTAGATATTGTTTCCCTGATGCTACATTTCTTCCCCATGCACTTTCATTCAGATGCTTCTTTAAACCTTTCGCTTTGTCTTCAACAACGTCCTCATTGTCTTCAGTGGGGTTTCTGCAAGGATTTTCAGTTTGCGGAGGTGTAAAGTCAAAATTGGGAGGGTATGAATGGAGTTCTGCACGGTTTCTATCGATTTTTAACCGCAAACATTTTAAAATTGGGGTGTGTTGTCAAGAATTTGTGGGTGACACCTCCCACAGGGGGTCTGGTGGAATCACTGCTCTTCAGAAACTGAAAAATTTGAAATATTACTCATAGTTCTTGAAAAATACTATAACAACAAACACAGACCGAGTGATAAAAGCAGTCAAATAACTTTAAACGACAGCAACTAAAGTCAGTGTCCAAGTGATATCTGATCTGATGACAAAGAGGTAAACCGCCACAGAAAAGAGTTCTATGCCAAATAGGCACTTGCAAGGTCCTTCATACTTCAGCTTCTTCTGATCCCAATTTTAAAAATATTGACATAAAATTTAGTTATCATATGGATAAAGGGTGGAAGAACACAATAAAGCATTTTTCTTTAAGAATTCACTTCCTCTGGAATACCCGTCTTGCGCCCAGCCCCCTCAATTGGTAGAGCTTCAGCCTGCAACTGGGAGTCTTCGTTTGATTGATGATCACTGCAGAGAGAAGATGTTCTGCATAGTTTTAATTTGCTTGGATACGAGTCTTTTTTTTCGTGTAAAGGAAATTAATATTTAATATATAGAGAGTAATGTTGTGTAAGAGTACGCACTTTTGTAGACTTTTCATCGCAGGGCAGTTAATATGGGGAGGAAATAAGTAAAATTCACACCTCAGAATATTTTATGTCCTTTATCTACAACAGCTATGCAAAATTAAAAAAGATTTTCCACCTCAAGTACACGCGTGTTTAAAGGAAACGTTACAACACGCGAACTCGTACACGCACGGTCGTGTAAGAGGACGCACCATGGCGTCAAAGAGTACGCAAACGAGTAACATACCATACTAAATAGGTTTACAAATATACAATAACAAAAGTTTCTAGTACCAATTACTCACTTGGTAAATACCAACAATAACAGAAATTTCTGACCTTCAATATACAGTGTAACGAAAGTTTTTAAACGTTTTCCTGAAGGACAAAGAGAATCACGTTTAGATCTAAGATTAAAGTTATTAAACGTTATAGCTTCGATGTGAAAACTTCTAATATTGGTTAATGATTACTGATTTCGTACATAGCAACAACAATAGAATTTTCTGATATTAAAAATACAGTGAAATATCGTTGCTCTAACGAATTTATAAAGGACAAACTGTTTATACTTAGAATGTTCATGTTGAATGCGAAACGACAAGTAGACTACAAATGAAAACTTAATGTCATCTGCAAGAAAACCAAAGTAAGGAAAAGCTAACACGCAGACCTATGCAAATCACCATACAAAATTATATAGAAACCTGAAGCATGGAAGTGCACACTATCGACTATCGGGTCTATTTTACTTAGGCCCCTACAAGAAATGGACACTATCAATTACATTATAAGGAATAGCCTGTTTTTAATTAAATAGACCCTGTGTAGACTAATAGGCTAGATACAATTGTCCAATTTGCGCAAATACTTATACTTTTAACAAAGATCACACACAAATATTCCGCCTTCACATACTGAACACAACTCATGCCACCACCGTTTGCAAATAGAACATTGTATCCAGTCTTCAGTGGGTGCGTCTTCGTACTATTCGCTGCAAACTGGGCAGACGCAATTCGTTGTAGTAGTGCTTAACTTCCTTACTGTATTCCTCTTTCCTTTTGTTGGAAGTTCCGTGGAAGAGCTTGCAGTCTGGAGAGACGCACGCGTCGTTTGAGCCCCTACCGTTTGCTGTTCAGTTTCAAGTTGACGTTTGTATGGAGAAGAGGTTAATATTGCAGATTGTTTACATTTTCTAGCTCTTGTATTCGTAGGTTGTGTATTCTTGCGTTTAGGATAAGGACGGATATCTGATGGAGTAACGAGGCGAGAATTAGACGTGCTGCATTCTGAGAGCGATTCAACAACTAGGTTGGAGAGATGTGTCTCTTTACTTGTAGAAGCAGAATCGGGATTTTGATATGGATTCGTAAGAACATTCGACAGAGTTTCCTCATCGCTTAAATCATACATATCTTGGGAGAGAGGGAGATCTAGACCTACATGTTGAGAACGTACGATTTGTATATTAGATGTAGAAACCTGATCATAACATAGTTGTTCGGTGACTGAAGAAGGAAGGAGGGATCTTCATCAAATATGTCTGGATCATAGGGTCAGATACCACACTTCTGGAAAGCAGCCTGGCATTTTTGTATGGACGCTGTTTTAGCAAAAGCAGTCCCAAAAATTTTCCCGACTTGAAATTGCGTAATAGGACGACCTAGGTTCTGAAGAAGCCACCTGTCACACTCAACAGCGTAAGCCTGTTCAAGAGGTCCAAAGAAACCAACATCAAGAGGATGAACTTTGTGACTGCTGTGTGGAGGTAAGCTTAGAAGATGCATTCCATTCTCGCGACAGAATGTGAACACATCAAGTGAAATATGCGCAGAGTGATTATCCAATATGAGTAGAACTGGATTGTCAGGAGTTAGTTTCTCATGTTCCTGGAAATGCGACAGCCATTCGAGAAATAGTGCAGAATTTGTATACCCAGAATCAGATATTTGAAGTAAAGATCCAGGAGGTGTACCATCAATAAGTTCCGGTTAGGTTCGTTTTCGGGGAAATATGAATGCAGGTGGAACATATCTGCCGGAAGCACTTATGCAACATATCACTGTAACATGTTGGCCACGTTCAGCTGATATGTTCCACTAAGCACCAGTTGTCGTGGTATGTGGAAAGAGAATATATCGTTTCCACTCTCCTCTTTTCGCTACACAAACTGCAGACAAATATCTTCATAAATTAAAGGAAAATAATAATAATAATAATAATAATAATAAAATAAAAATAGAAATAAAAAATTTAAAAAAAGAAGCAAAATACGAGCCAGACAAATGGACCCAACTAGAGACAATAGTTTGAAGATTGTATAAGAATTTAAATTCGTAAGTGATTTTAGTGCTGCGTATGTAGACCCCTATATGCGTCTTTAAACTGATGAAGCAAAATGGGCACATGTATTGAACAGTAAATGTGCAACACGTAATTAACATTGTATAACAGTTAACAAGCAAAATGTCGTTTAAGAGTACGCACGCGAACTCTTAGACGAACATACATCAGGATACAGATGGCAGTACCAGCTAGAACCTGCTAACTAACTCAATGACTCTCAATATCCACATGTTAACTAATACTTCACTCTGCATTCGTGTACCATTAACTTTTGATTTCAGCTGCGTTTCGTATACAAATATTCTTAAGTTAACGTTACAACAAAATAACATTGCACTTAACTCAAAACTTCTAATGCGCTTTATTCCAAGAAGATTCGTCCGACCGTAACGACGATCTGTACACTAACTTCGACCATATTTGTCTCACACGTCATAGCAACAAGGTTGCCAGATCTTCTTCAGATTCTGAGAAATCACCAATGCGTACTCTTATACGATGCATACTCTTACACAACATTACTCTATTTGCAACGTTTGGCAAACCTAGCGACTATTCGCGTAGAAGATCATGTCTGAATTTGAAATAGAAATCTTTTATATATATTTATATTATTTTCTGTCTTCATTATGTTGCATTATATGTGTAATGTGATACAATGCTTATTACGCAGTAAGTTGTGAAGTGTTAACATTGATTTAGCGTCTTTCTTTTCTTTGTTTACAAATCTCGCTTCCATATATCGATACTAACTTTTCACAATATCGACCTAAGTTATGGACTTGAGCACTTCTGTATTTAACAATTTTATATTACACAACAAGTGCTTTCATTTTATAATATATCAATTGCAATTCTTCTACTGTTATACTCTCTGTCGTATGCTTTAACCAACAATGAAAATGTTGTTGCCAAGAAATATTTCTAAAATTTTCATTTTTCGGAGCAAATTTTGTTCCGAAAGACGTCTTGATTTGTCAGCGAGATCCTCACCGACCTCCTTGATGTTTTGCCCCTCGTGGTAGAACACCATGTGACGTCAGGAGGTGCTCGTCCGACACTTCAAGATGTCCTCCCCAATTTGGTGCAGCCGGCTGCACCAAACAGGTTGAAGATATTGCATTGGGAGCAACAGCGGGAAGGGGATCACCGCCCCAGAAAATAAACCCCGCTGCAAAGTTATCAAAAGCAGATTTCTTCTCTCAATGCAATGTAGACCAGGGCGGTGAGGGCCTGTTTAATTACAGTACAAGGCATCTATTAGGCCCGGCAAAATCCCAGTAGATGCCTTCTAATATAACTAAATTGTTTGTTTGTTTCTTTCTCCTCTCTCTCTCTCTCTCTCTCTCTCTCTCTCTCTCTCTCTCTCTCTCTATCTATCTATCTATCTATCTATCTATCTATCTATCTATCTATCTATCTATTTAACAGTAGAGCATATAGGACAAATACGCTTTCACATTATCAACTGTTTATAGTTTTCCACAAAATAATTTTTAGTTTGAAAATAAACATTATCGCCTTTCTTTTCACATTTATTGTTTTCATGAACAAAACTTCCAAAATATTTGAAGCTGGATCCTCTTGTTCTTTTGTCCTTGAATTTCTATTTTCTATAGTTTATTATTTTCCAATTATTTATCAGTCATTTCGCTATTCTTAACTTTTTCCCTTTTCCGTGTCTTCACCGATTGTTCTTTTAACTTTTTTATTTTTTTTAATTTCTTCTTTCATTTTAAATTGTTTTCAAAATATTTAAAATTATACTTTCCAATTACTCTATACAAGTAGCATTTTATCATCTGATAATCTTATGTACTATTGAAGCTTTCTCAACCAGATTAAAATTATATATCTTTCTACCGGTTCTGTCTGTACGGGAATATTGTCCAAGGTCTCGGAAAAGACTCGAGTGAGGAGTACCATCCAGGCAGCAACTCTACTCAAGAAGGGGGCATGCCAATCCTCGTGCTCTGTTATGACCAGTACATGAGTGCAAGTGAAACTTCGTGGACAAGTAGCATAGCTTTGTACGTACGTAACCTTTTCTAATATATCTTAACATGTTTATGCTTTTCTTCAAATTACCGAAGGCTGGTTTCCGAATAACTCTCGTTGTTACTAAACATTCAACAAGGTTTATCTATCGAATTACGTGGCGAGGAATTTCGATACCAATTATACCTATCAAAGTGTGAATATAGATTTTGAGCTCGTGCTGTTTCTACAGACCACTTACCTGATTTTCCTTGGTGACTAAGCAAATGGCGGGTTTGTTCATTTGAGACTAAAGCCGTTCTCTCCAAATTCTTATTGAAGAGCGAGAAACCTCATACCGACACACAACAAAAACTGTGAGCATGTTGTCACTAAATGATATGACTCAAATTTCCCAACATTTATCTACTTCAGTGGTTCTCAACCTCTTTTCGTTCGTGGCACACACTCTTTATGTGCAGTTCCGAGTTCTGTAGACCTCTGAGAGGTGTCTTGGCTAGCGCGCAGGGTGAAGTGGGAAGTGCACCAGCAATCAGCGACAACTCGCCCTTTTACTACCTACCTCTGCCTTTTTACTACCTACCTACCATTGGCTATTAACAGTGTCTTCCCACCCATGATCACGCTACAACTCCTCCCTCGTGGCTACAGAACTCAGAACTAGAATTTACTTTGCAGTGCGTTCCCGCGGAACACTAACATACCAGTTGGCAACAATGTTCGAGACTTGGTCATTTATAACTCAAATATTTTACTGTAAGGCAGAAACAAAGCAATTTCGCTATAAAATAAATATGTTTAAGCTTATGAATAATTTTCTTGTTCCTTGACCAGACGGGTTGGGAGAGGAGAGCCGAAGCTCTCACTGTGATCGCCACTGTCTTTTATTCACAGCAGCTCCCCAATTGTCTTCACGATGCTGGAACTACTTTTACCAGCAAAATCACAGTCTCAGAAGCTTTGTGGCACATCTAGCAAATCTGCGGCACACCTGTTGAGAACCACTGGGCTTCTTGATACAGAAATAGGCATCCCATAGGACTTCACTAAATAAAGATTGTATTGTGAATTTTTATCGTACTTGAACTCACCTGCGAAATTAATAGTCAAGGAGTTTGTAAATTTAGACATAACTTTGTAACGAAGCATTATTTAATAAACAATATTACTGCACTAAGTTTTTAATCTACAATCAACCCAATCAATATTTATTATAGTGTAATATAAGACACACAAAAATCATTGATTGAAATATTAAATAATAGAAATAAGAACTCGTTTTTTAAATGTAATATCGCTGTTTTTAAAGAGAAAGAGAATTGCATTGTTTTCTGTAAGTTTTCAATTGTAAAGTAATACTTACAACGACTATATTGAAGATTCGACTCTGAGTCCAAATCACAGAATCAGCACATTATACAAATTAGTCATGCCCGTAATCTGCAAAGTGTTATACAATTAACGATAGTATCAGTTAACAAACGAACTTCAATTTCTTACAACAACAAAAAAATCTCATTCTATGTGTTGTTATACTTTTTTCATAATTGGTGATGATGATGATGGGTGTTCTGCCCGAAGACAGATCCTGACCCAAAGGTTCCTGGAGCTGAACCGATAGTGATTTTCCATTGCCTTCCGTCGGATGAAGATGACTTAGTAAGAACAGAACCCACAATTTAACGTGGACTCCGATCCACTTAGGTGTCCACTGGGAATCGAACCCGGAATCAATTACCAATTGGCACTCACCCACAGAGGAATGTATACACATGATCACATTTGAACAAGCATAGAAACATAATACAATATTTAATCCAATTGGTAACCTTTATCTGCTATTATGACAAAATCCTGCAGCTTCTTCACAGTCCAAATAAAGTTCCTAACAAATGAGAATATTCATTCCATGTCTCTATTTGCAAGACGGTAAATGATTAAATGTGGCCATATTGTCAGAATGGCCATATTACCAAAATGTACTTTTTGTAACATTGTATTGAAGACGCTTTAATTTTCATAATTATATATATATTTTTTTTTTTTGCAGGTAAATATGAGTAGGCCAACGAAAGATATATACTTGTCGTAATACACTACTGTATTTGAATTAGTGTCTTATTCACCATTTGTAAGTAAATTTACTATTTTGTGATTCAAGTTGAGTAACACATCAATCTCTAGTGCATGGGGTCCTCTGTTCGATCCCGGCTCGTGCCATCTGGGTTTTCTCGGGATTCTCCCACTTTCTTCGTTCCACCAATTCTCCCATCATCATGAATTCGGCCTGATCTAAAGTTGCCTTAAAAATTTTAATTACCAAAAATTATACGTTATTTGGGTTGACTATTTCTCAGGGGTTTTGATCAACTGTTATACAGAAAATGAGATATTAAATTGCTTCTGCCTATCTTCCCTACATGTGTTTGATACAGTGGGGCCACCAGAAAGTAAGGAAGAAGTTTCATCAAAATAAAATAGGTGTTTCCATTGGCACGAACAAATATTTGAAAAAAATACATAATCCAGATATCATCATCATCATCATCAGCTGTTCTTTGCTGAAAGCGGTAGGTCCTTCAAGACAAGATAAGCTCACTCATTTTGCAGTCAATGTTCTTATCAGTTTATTATCCTCTTCTTCTTCAGCTCTACATTTCAAAGGCTTCCATTTTTTTAAACTCTTCTATGGAGTCCACGTTACGGCTGCAGTTAAGATAATTCACACAAAACATTTAGTCAGTCTTCCTTTAGATGGCGCAGTATCATCAGATTTAAACGTTGAGGAAACTGCTAAATGTCCGCCTTTTCAGCAATAACTCAACAATATTGGTTAAATAAATGTTTTAACGTGTATAAAACGTCTAAAAGGCAGACATTGAACGTCTTCGCTCAACATTATATCAACGTGTGCGTTGTTGTAGTACGGATTTGATTGAGAACCTCTTTTCTATAAAGTCGATTTAAAAGCAAGAATTAAAAATCTCCACCTTTCCTTTCTCTACAGCTCTGTAACTCTGAATTGAATTGAATTTTGGGAAAATTGCCTTATTATAAATCTTTGGCTCAGATTCGAATAGGGTAGGGAAGTCGAGCAGACGTATTATCCGACAATGGCCTGATGTGACTGAGAAAAAGGTATGGATAACGTCAGTCAGAACGACCAGCTGCTGGAATCGATCCCAGGATCCTCCAAATGCGAAGTCAACATTGTCTATACGAACTGAGCTTCGTTTGAACAATTCCTGTTACTGCGTATAATTTCCATGCAGTGATGACATTTTCATCAAATATTTGCATTCTCTACAAGAAACCCTAAAAACAAACAAATTAAATTACCTAGTTTTTTTTAAGTGTTTTTTTTTTAATAAACATCGTGTTTTCGAAAGACGGCGATTCTTTCACTTCATAAACAAGAAGCTCGTCAGATGGCACCACTGTTTCTAAGTGGCTTCTGCTGCTTGTTTTGCGAATAGCAAAGAAGCAGTAAGTAAAACCCAAGGTTCCTTGAAGGAGAGGTTGCCTGATGCGAGGTAAACAAACGTCACAAATGACGTCACTGAAGGCCACTTTCTCCCTGCGTGCATACATATACAAGTAAAAGCTAGCCACTTTTGCCTACATGCGTTCCTTTAAAAAAAATCATTTCGGCAGCCCTACAGGCTGAGGTAGATTTCTAAGTGTTTTTCATTGAATTTATTGGGGTAAGTGCAGAATAAAAACACTTTAAGTAAATATACTTTTATCATTTTATTTTCATTATAAAATTATAAATACGGTACCTAATTACCCTAATAGGTTAACTAATTACCGTGCAAACTTTTTGTTATTAGAACTGAATGCAGTGATATTCCAATTGAAATTAACAGACCCAATGAAACCCGACACCTTATTATACCCCTAACAAAATATGAGCACTATCGAGAAACTAGTTATTAATTTATAGATTAATCATCAAGAACTTTCAACGTTACCCCACAAGACGTGGTTTTAAAAATTTCGAATTTCCATCCCCGCCCTCACTCGTACCTCCACAATCCCTGAATCATTGGTGTCACCGTAAACTTCTTAGGGAGTACTATAATTTATGCAGAAAAAGTTTCCCTATAAACTCCATAGGGGCTGATATATATATTATTTTTTTTTAAATTTTCAACCCCCTCACCCGGCCACCCCCTTGGACCGATTTTGCTCATTAACGAACTTGGCCGAGCTATTAAGCCTAGAAACAACATACTAAAATTTGGTTCAAATATCTACAAAATTATGGCCGCTAGCGTGTAAATAAATAAATATATATATATATGACATGGTGCCGAACTCAATACGTAGATTTTTTTTTCGAAATCTACCTAAAATAAAGTTAATATTATTGTTGTTTTTCAATGTTAAATATTCCTCACCAAATTGACACACATGTTGTACCCAAATAATAAATTAATATACCTAAATTAATAAAAAGAAAGAAGATATCCTTTGACACACACACACAAACGAGGGAAAATAAATGCTCAAGAAATAATAGTCTGCAATCACTCTAACATACTGTATGTATGCAATCATAATATTAATGAAGCACTCAGAAGTACCAAATTGACCGCAGCGGGGTTCGAACCCACAACGTCACCATTAATAATAATAAAATACACATGTTTCCAGAGATTTAAATACTTTTGATTACAAGGGGGAGGGGAGGGGTATAAGAACTGATTACATAATCAAAAAAAGCTTAAAGTTAGCCTTTTTTTTTACAATTCGCTGCGGTTATTTCAAGCACGTTATTAGGGGACGGGGGTCTGATGATTGATTACTTTCGATTATAAGAGAGCGGGGTAGGGTCTGAAAAGCCAAAATGATGATTAGGTAATATTTGAACGATCCCCGAATACGTCACAATAACTGATATTATTTAGTTCAAATCAGTTCGAACAGAAAAACAAGAGCGAATTTGAATTCCTGCAGAGCATCAACCCAACGGCGACGGTCCCTGTGCAAAATTTATAAAACTTGGGAACTCATCGGTACCGTAATTTATTGTACTGAAAGTAAGAGGCAAGCTTTATAATCAAATGACCGTGTGGTCGCTTTAACACCTGAAAAGCGACCTTTCGGTCAAGCTATAGCAAAATAAAGTTCAGATTCGTGATCAGCGGCCTCGAAACTAACGGATCAGGTTGATATCATTCTTCCTCATAATGCCTTATTGACACCGACACAAACGTAATAGGGTTTCTTTTATAGGGACCGCTAAAAATGATGAAAAGAATGCTCAAAGTTGTGATAAAAAGACAAAATAAAGTTCAATAATAATAATAATAATACCCAGTAGCGTAGATAGGAATTTCTCAAGGGAGGGGATATCTAGAGAATCATATCCTTGGCAGTTATCCCAACCCAACATTTTTTTTAAAAAAGAATATATTTCCGTTGTTTTGTTGTTGTTTTTTCTATAATTTTGGAACAGCACAATTATTGTGCGGAAAAGTATGCATAAATATATTATATGCGCATAGTTCTCTTAATTCAGTTATAATTATAATACAAATTTAGCCATATTTGAAACATCGGGTTGGATTTTGTCAAGAGGAGTTTCTTGATCAACATTTGCTGTTGCTTATGCGCTTACCTTGATAACAGTTTTCTTTTGTAAAACTACCAGTTCATTCAGCCACATTTGAAAGTTTGAATTTTTCAAAGATATATTCGTTTGAGAGTGTAAAATATAACCTTCGGCGTAGATGTGGATGCAGGTGGTACAAAATCTGAAAAGAGTTTGGAAATCTGATATGCTTCCATTGCACTTTTATTAGTTTCACTTTGGAAAGTCACAATTCATGTAGAATATTTTGTATACAAATAAAATTTAAAATTCTACTAACTGTGGGAGTTTTGTTTTCTTGTACAATTTCTTCATTTTAAAGCCTCAGATAACAATTTGTCTGTTGTACTATCATTTCTATCTATCATTACTATCATTATTGTACTATCATTACTATCATCAACAGAATATACTATCATTTCTGATGGCTGCTTCAGGAATGATTTTGACTGTATTCGATATTCTAGACCCATACTATCAATTCATACAGCTCGCTGACGTATCCAAGCAGGCGGTTTAGAGGATGCGGAACTCTTCCAAATTCCTATTTACAATGTATTTGTAAGCTTAGCGTAATTTTAGGCATGTTTTAAAATCACAGTGACAAACTCCTGGAGGTGATTATTCAAATCAAAACAAAACGAAAGTTACTCTGTCAAATTTTCGATATGTGCTTAGTTTCGGAGCTACAGGGTGCCGAAAGCGTGGGAAAATTAACCTTAATTTTTTATATTTCTAACACGATGAACAGTAGAGCTGATACATCGTAGTGCCCTCAAAGACTTTAAACCTACTCCATTTGAAAATGCAGATTTGAAAATTCTACAATGGGCGCGCAAGGGATTCCTTAAAGGAAGTAGGGATTCCGCAATATTTCTGAAGTAGAGGTAGGTCGAGATGAGCATGAATTAAGACTCCCCGTGTGAGTAAAGATGGCACATCATCCCCAGCATCCAATCGGGCAATGATACTCAATATCTTTGATAACAAATATATAAAACATTCGTCGGCCTGGTAGCCGTGAGATTTGAGGCGCCAAGCCAGCGAATCAAAGGTCTCCGGCTCGAATACCGGCTGGGGCATGGATATGAATTTTAACTAGCATCGCATTCATAATCGTGACGGGTCGAAGTCAAAGTTACTAAAAATGGTTCATACAAAACAACATTTACAAATACAACATTCCATGAAATTATGCAATTCTTACTTCTGCTTGTTATGCAACCACGGATTTACTTAGAAAGTCGTTCAGTGTATGGAATCTCGTTGAGACATCAACGTGGTGTAAACAAATTCTTGTTTCCTGATGAAAACCGTGCAATTAATGCACATTTTGACCATCTTTACTTCAGAGAATTTCTGGGAATCCCCTAATAATTTCTTTGGGGAATCCCTTGCGCACCCATTGCGGAATTTTGAAATGCGCATTTTGGAATATTGCAGATTTAAAGACTTTTACTGAACCATGCCACATCAGCTCTACTTTTCGTCATGTTAGATATATGAAGCTCTAAAGTTAATTTTCCCACGCTTTCGGGACCCTGTAGCTACGAAAATATACATATTTCGAAAATTTGTCTGAGGAAGTTTCGTCTTGTTTTGATGTGAGGAATCACCACCAGAAGTTTGTCACTATAATTTTAAAAGAGGTTGTGTTTGTTATCTAATTTCATATCCAGATCCTCTTTGAACCTCTCCCAAATCCGTGAAAACCCAAGAAGAAATTTGGGATACATGCATGAAAGAGCATGTCTGATACTGTGATTAGACCTCATTTTCTGGATGTTTGTAAATATTTTCATAGATTCTTCCAAACTCAAATATACTGCGACTTGCTTTATATTTCTTCAGACAATTTGCTTTAGCTCATTCAAATTTAACAGCATCTTTGGCATTATTCACACCTTCTATAAGTGAAGGTGTTCCTTTTGTAAGAATCTGTACAACGGTTAATCGTTGCGAGATACTAATTTAATCGAATAAAACAGCGAATAAATTATAAATTTATTAAATTCATTACACGCCTTCAGTGCAAACGGGTGAAATTGTTCAATAAAGAAATCTGGATAATTGCTTCAAACACAAATTAGGTTAATTTTAAGATCATGGATTGCTTATACTTCTATATTCGTCTTCTTATGTTTCAACATTTTTTATGCTATAGTCTACAAGTGAAACATTTGCACTCTCCATAATCCCACTAAAATGCGCTTTCCGTAAGCGAGGTTAGGAGTTTCTGGACTGAGTAGAAACATGCGTTGCCAGATGCTAAACGATTTTTTATTTCTTCCGTGACCTTGTTTTTGCTTGTTACGTATGCTCCCAAGTATTTCTATGTTTACCTGTAGATCTATCTCATCACAAGCTTCTACTTAGACATATGTGTTACTTTGTAGTGCATCTATATCGTCCTCTATTAAATCTACATCATTCGCGTATACAATGAGATTTGATAAATTGTTTTCGCTAAATCCCAATATTATTTCTCCACAACTTTTCGGACAACACCACGTTCGGGGAAGATCTACCAGATTGTTACTGCCTTACGTGAATAAATTGCTTTTGCCTTTTAAGAAGATATTGCATATTCATCATTGACGTAGTTAACAACATAGTTTTCCCATAGGTGACATTAAGAGTTTCATCCGCTAATGCAGAAAATCATTCAGCTACATTTAGTCACGCAAAAATTCTTTAATTAAAACTTGATCGCAAATTTCAATAATTGATTTTAATGCTTGAACTCTTATAGCCGACCGAGGTAGTCGTGTGGTCTGAAGCATAAGCTAGCGTCTCCAAGGTTGTGGGTTCGAATTCTACCTGGGGCATGGATGTTTGTGAAATTTAACAAGCGTTGCCCTCATATAATCGTGACGGGCCGAAATCAAAAGTTACTAACGTTGCCGATAGAAAATAAAATTTACCAAACGTTTTTCTTCACCGTAATGAACTGAAAGATCACATTAGAATTTACAACTGAAATTTCCAGTGTGTGTACTTTTAGTTTATAATTCATATCTAATATAACGAGGATGTCTGTTACAGTTATTTCTTTTCTACGTAGAAAGTAACTGCTTTAAATATTTTATATTCAAAGTTTTCTCCGTTCTACTCTCGTTGGGACTATCAGCGCAGGAATTACTACATTCTCCTTACTATCTAGAAATCACATTTTTTTATTCCATTTTTTACCGATATGATTGTCAAAGTATAACCTTTGATATGGTATAAACTTACAATTATATCGGGACGGACGTAAGCGATAGTACTGTTACCACCCTTACAATTAATTTTATATATTTTAACTTACAATTATGTTTCCAAGCATAACTTAATTTTTTTGTTCAAGAAATACACTCCTTCCAAGTGCATAAAGGTAGATTCAAGGGGGGGGGGGATATATCCCCCATATCCCTTCCTTACCCACGCCACTGTGCAGTACTATACTACAATATGTAAATCATTATGTTTCGGGTTTAACCGAACTTTCGTTTAATCTAATCAATCACTCTTAGTCCCATGATATTCGGTTAAAGGAGACTCTTGTGTACGTGCGAAAATGTTACAAAATAAGACATCTGTAAGCTTGTGTAATATATCGTCGAAGTACCAATAGATGACACTACATGCCACTCGCCTCTCTTGTGCCACCTAGCGCCAACTTGGATAACTACTACGAACGAAAGAGAACTACTGTAACCACGTAATTCTGTGGTACGATGCATCAGTTAATCACTTAAATTACACGTCAGAAATTCCCAAAAATCAGGGTCGGATGATGACCTTGAATGAATGAATGAATGAAATTACACGTTATGAGCGATTTCTTTCAATATCACCTTCGTAAGTTCTATATAAGTCACGGTGGGTGAAGGATCTTCCTCGCTAAAATTTCTGCAGTCCACCTAAAGTCCTAGATGAGTTTGAGTTGTAGTAAATTTGAGTTCCAGATGAGTTGTGGAGTTCAATTTCCGGGAGCTGGTGTTATTTCAATACGTGTTATAAGGCATTCATAGCCCATGTCTGACAATTTATTAATAAAACTCTTTCCGGGTATACCGGTAGATTTTAATTTCTTACAACAATGCAATAGCCTTTTTTATAGCGGACGCTTTTGATACCGGTCTAAACGATTGCCTTAGAAGATTTCCTTCATATGACCTAAAATAAAAGTGTGTGGCATAAATACTAAATATTAATTAACAGTTAAGCAAAAAAAAAAACACACACACATTACTGAGTGACATGGTTTCTCTCTTGAATTTTAATCTTGTTACATTTCAATATTTACGCCCCACGCATTTATTTTTAGTCATAACAGGGAAATCTTCTAAGGCAGTCATTAAGACCTGTAACATCCTTCACCCCTCTTCAGTACATTTTATTTTCTAACAAAAGTGAGGGAACTACTCTGAGTTGTAATTTAGGTCGGTATCATTTTTTCCCTCTTTTTAGTAGTTTTATAAATGTTTCTTTAAAAAATACAAAAAATATTTTATATGCTTTACAGTCTTCGTGAATTTTAATCTTCATTAAGTACTATAAATTATTTAGTCTAATTTCGCAATTTTTACATTTCTGATACAGCGTCTAATGTCCGAGAGACGTCCCAGGAAAGTCCTACACTGCCGAGTCGTATCCCGGGATATTCAGGAGGTCCGTAATGCATCCCTCGGACTTTCTGCTGGTATATCCTAAAATGATCATGATGGGACGTCCGTCGGATGTCCCACAAATGTCCTACGCGGACATGATCAAAAGTGCATTCCTTGTGCATTTTTCTGATGAACAAATGACAGTAGTTATTTGAAGAGATTTTGCTTACAATGAGACAGCGTTCGCAACTTTTATATACATCCGCCATCGTGACTGGTGTTTCACCTTGTTTTTGTTTTTTCAGTCAGAAGAGGTAAATTCTGAGATAGTACCTTCGCACATAGCCACAGCATACCTCCTCTCCCATTCTACATTCTTATTCTATTTCCTATATCGAATATATGTAAATGTCATTAAAAATAATTCAGTTTTGTACGTAATGCGGCTCAAATGACGCTTGTTTACGATGCGCAACTCCTTTGTTGTTTTGCACTGCGATGACAAGAGGCACAATGCTTACGGCTAATGCTGCTTCAATACGAAGAAACGAAGATGGGCGTCTTATGGAGATCATGTCGTCACTAGACAAGTATATCTGGCGAGTGCGCAAATCTCACGCACGTAATACGTCACAAGAACTGTGTAAATAAAGCTTTCAAAACGCTATTTGAAAACTGCCTTTGTGGCCACGTGGTTAGAGCGAGGGCTTATTACGTAGCAGATCCAGGTCCGAGACTCGGCGGGGTGTTGATTTTTTCTCCTTAAAAATATTTTCCATGCTCATATCTATTATTAAAATAGTTATTATTAAGTTGGCGCAGTCGGTAGGATTAATCTACGAATCGTTAATATATATTCAACACATGGAGTGTAAGCAGTCGTACTGAAAACTGATTGAATTAAGTTCCATTCGAAATATTTTTGCCACATACTGTAGAACATCTATCATGCGTGACCGGGTGACATAACATACTAATACCAAAGTGCACTACAACTCAATAATACAGAAAACTTTGAATGTTTTGTTTGCTTTAAATGATAGGTGTTGAAGAGTATTCTTTTCGACACATCGATTAGACATCTTATCCATGAACCACTACAATGAACATTTGATATCTGATTACGTTTAATATCTACTAAGCATTTCATTATTTAATATCTTGATGTGTTGATCGTTGTAAGTTTTCTACAATATGATAACCTGATGATCATATGTTTAACTTCCAGAAATATCCGGATAATATGTCGTTTCTAAGAGGTTGTTTAAAATTCCCAGAATAAGAAACAAAAGATGACGTAAAAACTGAAAATGCCATAGTAGCCATAACTAAAAAATCTCAATGTCCAGTACAAAAAACGAAACACTTGTTGCGCACACGGCATTTATCATGTATTAATTTTGGGTTGAAAAATCAGGTTCCCTTGTTATTATTTCACAAACGTTTTCTTTTCTACCTCGCGGAAATGCTGGCATATGGCTCTGCAACAGGGCTATGCGAAGTATTCCATGCGATATACGGACCAGTAAAACACGAATAACATCAGAATCCTCATTAGGGAACTAACCCAGCCCCCATAGTCCAAGTGGTAACGTTGCGGACTTTGGATAGGCAATTATGGGTAGGTACGCGAGCTGTGGCAAACTATTCTGATTAAGGTTCTGAGGGTTTCCTCAGTTTCACCTGGCTGATACCATCCCTTACCTACCTTATCCCAACCTAAGCCAAAGATACCAAAAGACCATAAACAAATTCAAATTTACTAGGGAATCATAAGGTATGTTACTTTCTTTGATTAGGGAACTAACAAGTGTATGTAAAAGAACACAGCAAATAAAGTCTAGAAACGAAGTGTCGTGCAACAGTACGAAATTGTTCTGAAGATAAAAGACCTGGCCTGCCCATTTCTCACCGCAACCTACCCGCTATTAGGCCTCTTTCTGCCCTTCTTTTCATTTTCCGGCAACTTCCAGATCGCTCTTCTTGAGAACGAATTAAAGGGTACCCGTGAAGAACTACAAGCTTTCCAAGGTAATGAAAAGATACTTCGCAACATCTATTGTTTTGCCCTTTTCTCGGTTTCTTAAAATTTCCACACCTCGACACTTAGTTGCTTTTTTCCGCTTTGCGACCTGCAATGTTTCGGAGTTGAAACGAGCCACTAGGTCAAGTTTTAGACCAGATTTCTAATTATTTCAGATGTCTTTCAGGTTCTGGTGAACCTTGTTCTTCTTTCATTTTATATGTATTATTTACTCCGTTTATTTTCATACATCTAAATGTATGTATTTACAATTTCTGTGCTTACACTTATTACTATTTATGTTGATTGATGATTTTATTGATTGTTTGATGATTTGATTGATTGATTGATGATTTGATTGATTGATTAATGATTCCTCTTCTTGTCAATTGGTTTGTGATTACCGACGTTTCAAGAAAAATGTCTATGGTCATTTTCAGGTTTCTATGTGCGGTCGAGGGATCTCTGCTTATCTAAACATCCGGTTTCTGCTATTCAAGCTCTCGCCATCAGATTGGTCCCTCAGACCGCATAATCAAATTCGTTGTTTGGAAAGATGTTTGCAAATTTGTCTTTGCTGCCCAGTGATTGAAATGTTCAATTTATGATTTGAATGTATAACAGTTGTGTGCATATTATAAATAAACTTCCGGGATATTTGCTGTGTGTTTTTATTTCTTTTAAACTCGACGATCATTTGTTAGCCTTCCGGATCTTATTTGAATTTAAGGTACATTAACATTTTAAAAAATTCCATGACGAGGAAGAATAACAAAAAAATAATCGTCGGGCTCAACTAAAATAAAATACAGCAAATATTTCGAAAATTCTGTTATAATAGGTTAGACACATGTTGTGAAACTCTGAAAAGATGAAATAGTTGTCCCTGTTTAGAATATTATTTTGTACTTGTATTTTTTATTGTCTCTTTGATGATTCTGTGCCAATATTTATTTGTTTTAACTGTGACCTTCAAAAACAGTCTGTGGTGTGTAATTAAATAATGTTCTGCTATAACTTACTTTTTTCACTGGTTCAGACGAATGCATCTTTTATGATCCTTTAGTCTTATTTGAACGTTCCTTTCTGTATGACACATATACGTCTGGACACATTCACAGAGGATCAAGCAAGCTCCTGGAGTACTTAATGGAAATAGGTCCTTGACCTAGGGTAACATCTGTGTTGTGGTTATTGGAATATGTACTATCCATCTGTTGTGTCTGCATAACAAGCTATTTTGAATGTTGAATTTATGGCTTTTAGGCATCTATGGTTCAGGCCCCTGTTGATTTGATTTGATGTCTTTCACACATACAAAATGTAACCTCTCTCTTCTTTCTTTGGTGTATCTCTAGACTGCTGTGGTATTCTTCTGAATACTCTATCTATATCCAATATTTTAAAATCATCGAATATAAATGTTCTTTTTTGGATGTCGCATCTCCTGTTATCTTATTCAATGTTGCTCTTGGTCTTAAATTGGCACGTTGAAAACTCTTGTAGGTGTGGATGATGGCGACAGAATTTGCAATTGTGATACTTGTCTGTGTATGTTGCTTTTCTGTAGAAATAGAAGCGGATCATTTTTGCGTCTCCATTGTACATTTTATGTGTTCGTTGTTGCTATTCAAATGCTGAAAGAACTCTTGCAATCTACAAGAACAATGCTGCCAAATTATACACGTATCGATCCACGTACGTACCACATCCTGGTTTGAATTCCGCCATTTCTAGTAGACGCTTCTAAAAGGAAAAAACTTTATGTGAAAGCTGGCTATTACTGACGATACTGGTGATCCCTTAGCTACGAAGTATATTGAGAGGTATGTGTCTGAACACTTCAACTTTTTCCGTACTAAACAGTTCCTGCAATGGTTTCAGTGTGTCACAGATTTTGGGTGGTACCCTTGTGAATAAAGATGATATATTAAAGTTGACAAATCTGTTATTGTTCTCCAACTTGAAGTTCTTGATGTATTTTGAAACCAATATTTATTATGATAAACTGTTATCAATATTTAGTTTGCAATCACATCTAACAATATTTACAGACTTTCTCTTATCTTTGTTTCCATATTCGCTTCTTCAACTAACATGTTTCTAAACTATTTATGAACACTAATTTCCTCTGTGTTCTACGAATCCTATTTCTTTTAGTTTCCTTTTTTCTCGGATACAGAAACGCAACCTTCGGATGCTGCTCTGTACATTTTTAAATCTGCTAAACATTGCATCTATCTTATTATCGACGTATGAGAAATCTGGGAGATCAAAATATCCAGGTATTTTCCAAACACATTGAAAATCGAAGATGACATTTGTACTTGTAGATACATAATTTCAGCACAAATCAGTGTTTCCTTTCTCCAACTGATGTGGCCGATGGAAAACACAAAACAGAAAGTACATCAGAATAGCTCAATATGATTGGAAGAATTGTAGGTACCGTTGTGTAACAATGAATGTCTTGTGCGCTCAAAGATCAGACTGTTGTCCATAATTGGGCTGATCTTGCAGCGCAGTTAATGAAACTTCCCAAGTGCAAGGCGGGAGGACGAATTATAAGTATACTAGTTCAGGTACGGTGACATATGATGGACTATTTTAAGACATATGAGATAATTTCTTTGAGTTTCAGGTGAAGCAATCTGAATTGGAAGCGTCATTTCGAGGAGCTTTTCATTGTGAACGAAGACTGGGATGATACTAGCTAAGAATATTATGGCAGGAAGTTTCAAACAAGGTAAGTCGGAATTATTGGGTTCTTTACAAGATCCTAATATTTACGGATCAGGTGAGTACGATATTTGTGGTTGATCACTGTTAAATATTTTTGTGACAAGAGACAAGAGCTCCAGATGCGGGAGCCTCGCACACCAAGAACGTATGAAAGGAAACATTGATATGGTGCAACTGAGAGCTGTTAAATTAGAAATATTGTATGCTGTTGTGGGAGGTTCAATGTGGGCGTCAGTTTCTAATTTACCATTGTTCACATCTAAGAAAATCTTGTGTTTTCTACAAACAAAGTGAGTTCAACATTGATGGTGTAGATGAGACCTTTCAAGAATTTTCCAGTTACTATGGGCAACTAAATCAGATTAGAATATGTCATCCATGTAACGGAGGAAAATGAATGGCTTGATGGAGTGCGGAATTTACGTGATACTTCTCCAAGCGTTGTATGAAAAGATATATGTAAGATGGACCTCTACGACTACCTATTGTAGTGCTCTCTATGTGCATGTTGATGTCATTGTGGTTTCGAAAAGAAATGCTATTAAGAGTAATTATCCTAACTAGAACAGGAGTGGGATGATGTATTTACAGGTACAAGGGCGTGTCTTGAGGAAATGTTCAAAAGCAGTGACACCTCGGATGTAGGGAATATGTGGCATTAAGGATGTTACTTCAACGTAGGCTAAAATGATATCTGGTGGTAGTGGGTGGAGAGTGGGATATAGCGGAAGGGAGACTTATGGAGAGGAAGTGATATGTATAGGAAGTGTTAAATGACCGGTTGAAGATAGTTGTCAAGAAATACAGCAGAAAGCCAATACTGGAAACAATGAGTTTTTCAGTGTGTCCCGCGTTTATGGATTTTGGGTTGAAGGTAGAATCCTTGGATCGCTGGGACTGAAATTGGAAATGGTATATGCCAACAAACTTTACAGAGATAAGTGCATATCGTCTTGTTGTTGTTCAGTTGAGATACATATTTCATTCAGGTAAGCAGAGATCAATGGCTGCGTAAGGAAATCTGGAGTCCGGGTCAAGTGAACTTCATTGAAGTCCGTTCGCAAACGCAATCGTGAGCGCACACTCCTACTGTTGGTCGGAATATCTTATTTTTCGTTATTCCGAGCTTCGCGGGGAAACTGGGTCCCACGGGCCCTCACTTGTCAAGACTCGCTCACTAGCCGTAACCTACACATGAGAATGATTATTCAGATTGTGGAGAGTCATGCTTATCAGCCATTACAGTCAAGCTCACAAGTCCTGAGACGGCATAGCGTTTACATCACCGACCATCATCAGTATGTGCCATTGATTAATCTTAACAAGCGATTGTTTACTTGTGTCTGAGACTGGCAGAAATACGGCTAGCACCCTCTTACGCCGCCACTGGCAGAGATAAAGGAACTTTTTGAAGGGACAATAAAAGGCTCGATCGGAAAGTTTAGAGCAGCTTCGGATTTCATAGTTAGAATAATTCATGGCTACTGTGGTGCAACCCTTGACGGTCAAGCGGATAATGAAGATGAGATCTGAACGTAGAGAAGATTGCGTTGGATCGAATAAATATAGAGTGGTCATCAGTCTGTTTGGAAAGAAATTATATATTGTGCTCCTAACTTGGGGATGCGTTAGTCGCAACTGTTTTAGACATAAATGTGCTCATAATGTTACACTTGTAGCTCAGATTTCCTCTCTTGAATACACCAAGTCGGTAGAGGCTCAAGCCTTGGTGTATCCAAATTCGGAATGCAAGCGCATGCCATATGCATTGGCAAATAGCAGTGAATATCTCTCAATTCTTGACTTTAGTATTTTCCGTAATAATGCATGAAAGGTTAATCAAGTAAAGGCAGGGTTCAGATTTAAATAACAAGTGAAGTTAAGAATAGTTGATACTTGGGCTTATTCTAATTACGAATTCTCTGCTCAGTATTCCATAACGTAACGAGCGATAAGAGAGCGGACCTCTTGACTTGAAATCTTACTGGAATTAATGACAGTAGACTAAGACGCAATTTTGTACTTACATGACCAAATCTAGGAGTAGCCAATTCAACTCAATAAACGCGTATACTGAAATCTGAAACGATTGTGAGGTCGGGACCTACGTGACTCTGGTTTAAATAATCTCTGTGAAAGTGACGTCGCAATCCCTAGGCTGATATCTGAAGACCGCAGAGTAGTCACTTTCCTCATTTCTGCAATTTATTGTGTATCTCAATCCTCTAGTCATTTACCCCAGCGCAACTTCAAGTTGGCTACGTTTCATTATTTCCTCACGCGATACCCAAATAAGTATCAGTACTCTTGGTGTCTGTTTATTTCCGTATTACTTGAAATATGTGCTTATACATTGAATCTACAATACTTCCTGAACTTGTTGTATTCTTTTGCTTTCTTACAATACATTTGATATTCTTAACATTTGCTATATCTTTATATTCAGTGTTTACTGAGTGGTACCTAAGTTACCGCTCACAATTTATATATAATTCCAAGGTATTATATAATGGAGAAGTGAAGGGTTATTGGAAAAGATTGGAAGGCATTTGAAGAGTCTACAAGATATCTCCGTGTTTCAGCTGGTTTTCAACGAGTGCACCCATCGGAATACCATTTAAGACTGTGAGTAAAGTGAGTAAACATTGTGGAGTTAGTTTGGTCGATTTGGCGAGAAGAAGAAGCAACAAGCATAAGTGGCTGAAAGAGTAAGTAATGGCGTTGAGTACCTTTGCATTATTGTCGATCATTAGTTATTAAACATGACAGCTTAAGCGATTCCACGTGACATTTCCCTCACTAATCTTCTTTCTTGTGTTTCGTGAACACGTTTTATGAAGAGACAACTTATTACTTCGTTATATTTTTTGTCTTTTTTTGTGGTTCACGGTGTATACCGTTTGTGTAAGTTATTCATTATGAAGATGAATAAGTATAGGTGTGAATCTACCTCTCTGGGAACAAATGGCGTACTGAAACATTCCGAATATGAACACAAAATAATTTTTAAATGGTTTTTATGTAAATTACAATCAGGAACATTACAAGATTTTTTTTAAATAGATAAAATCTTTATTTCTATGCTTAGGCACGTACAATCACAGTGCATTACAAATTTAAGCAAAGTCAACAATGTGACTTTCATATTGGAAAAAATATTTCCACTTTTGTTTTTCAACTATCCTTCTATTACGTTCCTCAACTTTAAAAAAAAATTCTTCAAGTCAGAATCAAGCGATTGCTTTCTTCCACAAAATTAGTTTGACCTCTCTGTGCTAAATATCTCTGCATTGTCTTTTAACACAAATATTGAGTATTAATAAGAAGGAACAATTAAAACAGTAAGTATTTCATGCAACAACTGAAATGAAATGACTTCTTGAGTCTCAAACAACATGATCTTAATTGCTCACAACGTGTTCTTAGAAATCACTCTCTCACTATCAAAACCACATGTTCACATACACACTGATCTAAATACATACATACACAGGTACTCTTATATGCAACGCAGAAATTTTCATTGTTATCCTGCTTACAATAATACTAATACTCTTTCTCATAAACTACAACAATATCTAGGATGTAACACTTGTTCTTCAACAAACAAATATATGAATATAACAATATTTTAATCAACATTAATTAAAAAATTAATGTGAAATATTTTGTGCAATAACCGTTCCGAATATATTTTTTTTTTCTAAAAGAATACGTTAGTGATATTTCATTTATATGAAACAACTAATGAAAAATAAGGACGAGTTTCCCAGCTGCACTGATTCAGAGGAGAACGAACAGTTAATATCTCAAAATAATCTATGCCATTGGATAACAAAAAGCATTTAACATAATTATATAATGCATTACATGGAATGCTTCCATAAATTTATATTTAGTAACTCCCCCCACTAAGTTCAAAACTAAACATTTTTTCACCTTCTGTCATATTTCATGCATAACTTATTTTCTTATTTTAAAATATCCCTTTATTTAATGAATAAATAAGTACTAATTTACAATATTTAATACACCTGAATATATTACAAAATGTAATTTCTTTTTTATATCTTTTTAGAAAAAAATGTTGAATATTGTATCGCAAGAATAAATTTATTACTTTTTGCTCAACTTTCACAAACCTCAAGATGATGTGCTTTTAATAATATTATCTAATTGTAAGAAGGAAAGAAGCACTTAAACAAAAAAAGAAATATTGCAAAATTATACGAATATTGTAATTCTGGATTGTAGCACAATTACTACTTGTAGGCGAATTACTTCATGTAATTTAAGATACGAAGATAAAGAAGCATTTTTTTTAAAAATAATAATTAATTCTTATACTGAACACTTTCTGTAGTTACCAGCTATTCAGCAATGATAAGACATACATCCATCGTAATATTTCATAGCTTTCAGTTTTGTACATATCTATTTTTCTTTCAGTAGTATTTTTTTTCGGTAATAATGTATGAAATATTAATCTCGTATATAACATCTTGTTTCTAAAATTTTCCCAAAATGAATATCATGCATTAGATGGTCCATGATATTATTAAAGTAATCCTTGCAATACTTATAACAAACAATTTGCTGAGATAGTGAATAATGATATCTACACAACTAATATAGTTCTAAATTTATGTTATATATAAAAATAAACACAAATTTGTGTATATATATTTTAGTTTTATATTGAACTTCTTATCCGCTTATAATTAGGTGATCTTACATTCTGTTTTTTTTATGTATTTGAATGAGCCAATACTATTAAGAGTACCGATTTTTTATTTGAGGAATTCATAGTATAATTACTAACCATTTGTTTAGTACGCTAACTGAATTTATTTATATATAAATAATGAGTATAATTTCTCATCCATGTATTTCATTTAGTAAATAATATCGTCACTTTTCAAGAGATATTTCATATAGTTACCTGTAGGTTCCATACGTGTTAAAATATTAGCACTATTCTTGAGACTTGGATTTAATACTTCCTTCAACCAAATTATTTATAAGCGGTAAAAAGTGACATTGCAAACAATTATCAATATTTCTCTTATGTTTTTCCACTCTGTATTAATATATATTTTTGATTTTGCATACGATGGATGCATGAGTAAGTATGTATGGGAAGAATTCCTCATATGTACCAAATCAGGGGAAAATAAGGCTTTGAAAATTCTAGTGTTATACTTTTTTTTTTTTTAATTTTACCTACATAACTTTAGGCATCTCATCTGCAGTAATTCTTTACCTTGACAGTAGTAATCTGAGAAGCAGTACAAATATATTCGTTGTCTTTTTTTCTCTTCAATAATAAGACAAAAACTATCGAATTCTTCAACGAAATCTATTAAAAATAACCTCTATCCTTCACAGAAGAAAGGGATTATTATTCTTCAAGAAGTTACTTTCGTCTCATTTTGCGTGTTCTGTAATAAAGAAAACAAAGGATGATAACAAAGGTATAGAAGATTTAAATGTGTAACAAAAAATGTGTTAGTGAATTCTTTTCGCTCTATTAATTCAGAATTCTTTCTTTTAATTTTCGGAACGCATCTTTTGAGTTAAATACCAAATATCTTATGCTCTGGTTCTTGTTGTTATATATGCATAAATATGTTACTGTTTGCTCAATATCTGTTATCTCAAATTTAATGAACTTGACCAGAAAAATATTTCCTTCCGTCGTCCCGTTTAAATTAACTTTAATACAAATGTGTTTAGACTTAAATAAATAAACATACACTTATGAAATACTAAATATTTTTGGTACGGCAGGCTAGCCGCTACATGTTACCCTTTTCCGAACTAAGTATTTCACTTCATTCCCATGATCATGACTTTTAGGCAAAAGTCAGCCACATTTTCATTTGCAAATTATTCATGAAGATTTTAAAAAGAAGTTTCAATTTGATAACCCAATACTAACTATCCAATTAAAATAATTCTTATTATTTTATGTAGAAATCTTAAAGACTAGATTTCAAGCAATCCTAACGTAACTGTGCCAGTAGCCGTCTACTGAACTGATCTATTGACTTTAATTAAAGAGTGCACCATAGAATATACGTGTAAAGTACATTCTTTTCCTTATTCAGGATGCTGTTTCGTACGTTCTAAAAAGTAGCTGCTCCATGATTTGTTCATTCATAGAAATAAAGACAAGAAATGAAAAAAGCACTTCAGAAATGTCTGTAGTCAACCACTTGATGCTAGTTGCAGACCACTATTAGTCTTGAAGTCGTCCAGTACATTTTTTTTTCTATTTTCTACTTTAAATTACTGTTGAAACCAAAATAATTAATATACAAGTCTTAAAAGTTTTTAGTTGATCAAATAGGTTAATATAGACTAAGTTAATATAGTGTATATGTTTGTTTACTTAACGAAATAACGAACTTCATTGCAAACATGTTAGGCTTTATAGTATTTCAGTTTTTTTTTTCTTTCCAAACATTTTCCAGAACAAAGCAGATAAAATAATGAACATGAACTTTCCGTAACACAGACGATTATTACTCGAATTGTAATTTAGGCTACTTTTTTTTTGTACAATATTATGTTAACAAAAATTGCATTTAAAATACAATTTAAGCCTTATTGATATAAATATGTGTAAAATGACGTACTACTAGAGGTAGTCGACTACTAGTGAGGTTACCCTAATTTAAAAAGACACTTATAAAGGACTTGATAATCGAAAGCAGGTTTTAACCCTTAGGGAAGTAACTGATTAACATCAACATTTAGATAATTCCTTAGCGTGGTGAGAAATCGTATGATGAACGGAAAGTCAAGCTTAGAAAGCATGATGGTTGAAGGATTCGAATCCAATCTGTCATGAAAGCTTCATATAACTGTAACAACAGCACTCGAAAACCACAAAAAGTCATAAGACCGGTACTTGACTGTTCACACTTCCTACCCTAATAGCATTTGCATAAAGTATTTACGTGACCTGATTCTAGCTTTTTATGTCAAAGCTGCTTCTTTTTTACTTAAAGTAAACGTGCTGCAAGCTTTGAAGTATAAATATAATACTTGTTAACTTGATGCATAATTACTGCAAACGTGGCAACCGTGACATTCCACACTTGTACCTTTGCAGTATGTGGACCAGGACACAGTTGCTGCAAGTTTGAAAAGTGTCAACTAACACTTTCATTTTAAGTTTGTTTCAAATTTAAAGAAGCTTGCGACCTGCCCTGTCAAGATGTTTGAAAACTTGCATTCTTGACGTGTCGAACTGGTTGCAAGCCTACTGTAAATGTCCAATGCTATTAGGGTATTAATCTATCAAAAATTACACATTGGGCATCCCTTTTTTGTGCATTCGTGTTTCTCTGAGCGTTTTGAGCTGTTCCTGTAAGGTAGCGCTTTTGTTCCTGTCTGTCTATCTGTCTACAACAATAGACTTTGAAGTGATACCGATAAGGGCTAAATAAATAGAGAGAGAAGAAACCAAACGGTGCAATGAAAAATTTAGTACGTCAATTGGAAAATTCATTTTCTGATCCTAGATTCGGTTTCTAACGATTGTTTGCAGTTGTAACGTACAGCCACTCGTTCATCTAGGACCGGGAAACCGGGACTGTCGCCCCAAAAGGCTTCTGCCACTAACTGGGAGGAGACCCCATAATTCCTCTTGCTGAGACTTAAGAGAACCGACCGGGGTAGACGCCTAATGTACAATCCATACGTTCACGTCGTGGGGCCTGTTAGTACCCAAGCAACTGCTTGGCGAACGAACATGGACGGGCTGCTCACCAACCCGCATTAGCTGACAGCGTGGTGAGTCAAATGCCAGCACCCCTCCTTTCTTTACATATAATGGTACAAGCCTCGGAGAACCTCATTGCCCGGAGGACGGAATGCAGCTGGCAACGGCAGCGGTCAGTCTTGCAGGAAGTCAGAGGGTCAAAATGCCCGGGTTTGGACTGTAGACTGCCAGGACACCGACACGGCAACTCGAACGGACCTATACGTGGCGACCCTCAACTGTAAGTCACTTGCAGGAGAGGACAAATTAGAACAACTGCAGAATGAACTTAAGAGGATTAAGTGGGACATCATAGGACTATCAGAAGTGTGGAGGAAGAATGAAGAACAGTTGGAACTACCGTCAGGGCACACGTTCTACTTCAAAGGAACAGAAACTGGAAAAGCGACAGGCGTTGGCTTTATAATTAATAAAGACCTGAAGTCAAGAATCACAGAAATTGAAGGAATTTCAGATAGAATCGCACGGGTAGTAATAAAAATTAACAAGAGATACAGTATGGAAATTATACAAGTGTACGCTCCAACAACCTCGCACCCGGAGGAGGAAGTCGAAGACCTATACGAGGAGATACAGAAGATTTTGGATAGTAGCAAATAGCATTACAACATTGTAATGGGAGACTTCAATGCGAAAGTAGGAACCAAGCAGAGCAGTGACACGAAAGTGGGAAACTTTG
>JAGDQP010015039.1:1543-43674 GCA_022664845.1 Lepisma saccharinum | reverse complement strand
CAATCTATAAGGGTGGTGGGGATCCTAAAACCCACTACGTCCACCGCCACCAACCCTAAGACTGTTGCCAGCTCGCGCAAAGTTCCTTTGTTCCTGTTACATGCTGTCATCAAGGAACTTGGCTCATCCGTCTCCCATTTCACACCTTTTTAGGGCTAAAGAACTTGGCTCCACTTTTTGCACCTCTGGTGTTTTTGTTCGGATGTAATAGTCAGCGGTTTAAAGAATTTCGAGAATAATAAATCTTCAAATATTATGTCGTCGTCATTTAATTCAGCAATTATTATTCGTCAATGAACAAATTTCGACATTGCTGCGCATTTTATTTCACAGTAAGTACAAGAAAGCTATGTTCTAAAATTTCAGTAGTGGTCGTACACTTTGAAATATTTTTAAATAAATTTTTAATATGAGAATTGCGTGGAGGCCTCTTAAACACAAAGCCTTCTCCTCCTTATTTTGATTATTTTTCTTCTGCTTAATGCATTTGTCCCTTACATTACCGGCATGACTTACATGACATACAGTACTAACAATACTCATCGTATTGTCATTGAAGGTGTTGCTTCCTGTAAAGCTTGGATAAATCATTAATGGCTTTAAAGTGGTCGGCTACTGGCATTGACTACTTTGGTGAAGTTGCAAAAAAAGGCAAGAATGTTCATTACAAGACAAAAGCAAGACAATAGTATTAAAGTAAGGAAAAAGACACTGAAATAATTCATGAACATTTAGTAATGATTTAATGTATTAATCCAACTTATAAACTCGCGGGTAACCTTCTTATCCGTTTCAATTTTTTACTATGATTAATTGTTAGTAAAATTTGTAAATTGATACAAGTCGAGCTTGAAATAATGGTACCACTGTTTTAGATAATTTTAAATCTCAGCTTTCTTTAATTCACCACGCTCTTATACCTCTTTGTTAGCTTATGGTAACGCTTTAACATTGCTAATAACTTCTTAGCAAACTTGAGCTGAAACTTTAACTTGGTTGCTAGGCTGAAATGGATCCATTTTGGTTTTCCTGAGCTTCCTGAAAACTTGGGTTTTAGTAGCTTATCCAAGGAAGGGTGCCAGGTAGCCATTTAGGCGTGATTATGTACATTTCACATACACAAAAAGCCTAAAAAAAACTGTTGATACTCTTTCGAAACGAAATTCTGAATACGTTTTAATTATCATCATACTTGGATAAATGTGTATTTTATCGAAATCCAGTTTATTATTCCAAACGTTCTGCGTATGTTACTTTTTTATATTTCACAGCCAACGTTTCAGGCTACTTTCTAATTCACTAAGAACGTCAAAATAAAGTCATTTTGTAACTCTTTATTAAAGGCTTGCAAAGTGCGTATACAGTTTTGTGGCTGACCTCCCTGTGAGAAGAGAGAGCTGTTTGTATATGCAGTGTATATTTTGTGTACGATATTTTTAAAACAAAACTTGAACATTCATTTTCCTCTTTACTGAACTCGAAGTGTTTTGTTGATAAAAAGAAGAAGATCAGATTTCACAAATGTCTGTCTCTATCTGTTGACAGGTTTCTGCAGCTTCTCGTCTTGTTCCGTGACCTTTCTGCTCAGATTCATCCACCAAACATCTATGCCATCTAGCGACTGCAGATGGTACTTGTCAAATCCCTCTCAGCTCGAACAAGAAACTTCACTTCAGAGATCCATGTGTTGTGGAAGAATATAAGAAATAACGTCGTATATATATTTTATCTTAACAAATGTTTTCACATCAGAAAAATATGTTTTATACGTCTAAAATTTTCGCTATATTTTAAGAGAAAGAGGCGTATAGAATTATTAAAAGAACACCACTTTACTTGATTGTGTTATTCAACTAGGTATGTGCTATATAACTTATGTATATACATATATAATCCGTCTCAGGCTATGATCGAGTATCAAACGTTTTCAAAGACTGATTTTTGAAGGTTTATAATGACTGAAAGGTATTTTGTTTGAAGATGCGGAAGTGTTTAGTATCGATTATGACCGTCCAACTTTCTGCAGTCAGAGGTGTTGGGTGATATCATACAGATATAAACTGGTATGTAGCTTTATGTTCTATGTTCATTAAACTATTATCATGTTAATGTATATTATACTCAAATGTACAGTATAAATAAATATATTTAACCATATGGAGGAAATAAATAAATTTAAATGTGTTACATGTACATTAATGTTTACAGAGAGTGGTTAGTGGGAGTGACGGATATAAACGAAGACATTTTTGTTGGTGATACTTGTAAATATTTTATGATAACCCCGAAACCAGTGTTCAATATGTGTCGTTTTCTTTCAGTTTCCATGACATGAAATATTTTATTCATTAATTCTGGGCACAGCAACACATTCTTGGGTTTTCTGTAATAACATATTACAATGGGGCATAAACACCAGTTAATTTAGGCAAAATTGCAATTACTAATTTTTGTTAAATATTTATTATTTCTTACGAATACATCTTTTGCATTATTGCATATATTTGAATCAATTTTCTTCCATCTTAAACAATCTACTTTAGTAATATACATTCCAATAACACCACATCATCTTTATATTTCATATTATGGTAATTATATATAAAGTGTACGGTACGTATCATTAGAAGCGTGTTTCTAAAGATAATGCTTATTTTTTCTGAATTTTGGTAAATAGTTAATCAGGGATCTTAACAAAATATCATCTCAGTTTCTTTACAAAATTCTATTAAATCGAAAGCCAATGGTAAGTCCCCTTCCATTCGCTTGGCTTACAGACTTTCCTGTCACAAACTTGTCCTTAGGCTGATCTCCGATCATCAATTATTAATTATGTTACTATCCAAATTTTAAAAATATTTTGTGAAAGAAATGTGTGCTTAATCTATGTATCCAAAACATCAACTGGAGGAAGAACAGTGAAATTTAACGAAGTATGAAAGTGTAAACAATGTGACTGGAGAATCCAATTACAGAATCTCATGGGAAAAGTAAATAATTTGTTTATCAGTGTATGAAAATAATAGCTTAATATTTCCATTATTAATGCATTGCAGTCTGTAAGAAAATTACAAAATATATGTAATTAAAAAATAGTTGTGAAGTTATTGTATTTGTCAATAAATCAACATGCTAACATATTTTGTGTGTTACCACTTGTATTTTTATTTTGCGAGAGGTAATTGATTAAACTGTTTAGGGGCATCGATACTCCAGCCCGCTTTTTAAATATATTTTGCAATAACGGACAAATGAAAAGTAATAATAATATTTTGGAAAGTGGTCCCAATAATGATTAAGATTAGATAATTTCAATGAGTTTGTTCCGATTAGAAATGTGAACACCTGGGTTACTATGTCATACTTTACGGGCCCTCAAATCTCTCATCGAAAACAAATGAACTGAAATTACGAGTAAGTTCAGTCGATATATACGAGGGTCATTTAACTCGAAGTGGCAACATAGTTGTGAAATGGAATGTAGTGAATCACTCACCTCAAGAAGCTTACAGTCCTTCGATGTAGTCTCCGCCTGCCTGTTGAACCCTTCGCCAGATCTCTGGTAACCGTTGAATACCTGTCAAAGCCCCACTTTGTGAGAGGGTGTTGACAGTGCGCCCTAAGGCACGAACAATGCTGGGAATGTCTCTGAAACTTTTACCTCTGAGAGGTTCTTTCATTTTTGGGAAAAGATCAAAATCGCAGGGGCTCATATCCGGGGAATGTGGCGGGTGCTCCAGTACATCCCAACACCATCGTCGTAACAGAGTCTGTACTGGATGGGCTGTATGCCATCGGGCATTGTCGTGTAGGAGAATTGGTCCAGACTCCAGGAGGTGTGGACGTTTGCGCCGCAATGCTGGTCGCAAATGGTGGCTGAGGTATGAAGCATAGTATGCAGCATTGACGGTAACGCCAGGTGGAACTTGATGTGACAGGATAATGCCTTCGTGGTCGAATGATATTATCATCACCTTCACGTTTGCTGGCTCTTGCCTAAGCTTTTTCGGTCGTGGAGATTCTGTGTGGCGCCATTCACTCGACTGACGTTTCAGTTCAGGCTCGTAGGATCTTCCCCACGTTTCGTCATTTGCAATAACGCGGTGCAAGAAATCATCACCTTCCTCATGGTAACGTTGAAGGTGTAGGCGCGCACATTCCCACCTATGCCACTTTTGAACCTCGGTCAGAGCATGGGGTACCCATCTGGCTGCAATTTTCCGCATGCCAAGATGTTGTGTTAGCATGCGGAACACTGATCCGGACGAAATGTTCAGCTCCTTCGCGAATTCACTACAAGTCCAACCCGATCACCGTCAAGCAGTGTCAGTAGTCTTGCAAGATGAATTTCGTCCGTAGCCGTTCGCATATGCCCTCCACCGTGCATTTTGTTTATTGACTGTCGTCCCGCCTGAAATGCTGCAACTCATCTCGCCGCTGTGCGATACGGTAGAGCAGCTTCACCACAGGCCTCTACTAATCCTATGTGAATCGTCCTAGCATTTCGCCCTCGTGCCACCTGGAATTTGATAAATACACGCTGTTCTGCACGCGTGAATATTGCGTTAGGGCGGTATTTCACACAACAATCACTTTAACACTGTCTACTCGCCACGCACACCGTAATATGGGACCGCAGCAGCGTTGAACTGACTCGTACACATCCACAGCACACACTACGTTCGTCATTTGTCTCCTGCCCACACAACACTCCAATCGTAGCAGTGTTGCCAGTTCGAGTTAAATGACCCTCGTATATCATGAAGCATTATTAGGGGCCGCTTTCCAAAACGTTATTGTTGTTCGTTGTTTGTCCGTTGTTTCTAAATACTTTCAAAAACGGGCGCAAATCCTGAGGCCTCTTCATACGCATGAGTAACCTTACAAGCTAGACAAAATTATTTTATATTTAATATCAGTTGAAGAGTTCAGTGTAGAAAGCATGGGATGAAGAGTTTTGGTATTTTCACCTGAAAAAATTAACAAAATATTAAGAAAACAGATATCCTCTTCGTATCAGTGAATGACAGCTGGAAATAAAACAGTTTCTTTAAACATTTCTGGTAAAATGGTTGACTCAGACTCAGTATTGACCTAAATTATTGTAAACACACCCACTTTCGTATCCTATATTCTATAGCTTCTTTTCTTAACTAATAAGTATTTAATAATTTATTGTTCTCTGTTTCGTACAAATTATAATTTGAATATTGTATATAGCTTATATATCATAAATTTATCTTTCATAACCACATTATTAGGGCTTTTGCTTTAAACTGGTGTATGATTGTTTTTGTGCTTAAACGTTTTGTGCTAAATTTGTATTAGTAATCATTACGAAGGCTCACTGTTGAACAAACATTGCCTAAGATAATCTATATAAAAGAATCATATAGTGTATATAAATTTTATCTATGCTGTGTGGTCCTTTTGTGCGAGAGTACACGTTTGTTCCTATGTATATCTGTTCTTGTGAACCTTTTGTATAAGGATAAAATGAGCTGGCTAGCTTTCATGTTAGTGTCTTTTGTAATTAACGTTTTGAAATTACATATAAGATTACTATTAAATGAAACTAACTGGAACTAAGTAGATCCTCGTGAATATAAAAATATATAATTTATTTAAATTACTAAACGATTCTCTCTTACAAAAGATTGTAAAGGTAGGGTCAAGTGGGGCTTTGGTGAGAGAGCAAAAAATGTGGCAATTCTGATACAGCTTAAACTGTCATATTTAAGTAAATAATAAATAAGTGAAAAAAATAGTTTTAGATGCTATTATTATGCAATTGAAAACCAATATATATTGTAGCACTAAAACCATAGTTTCCCAATAAAATTGTTTCTAAAACACCCGTTTATTCACAACAAAGACGTTTATTTTAGTTCCCAAAACTTTGTGTTACCCTCTCATACCTGCATGCAGGAATATGCCTTTTGCCCTGTAGGTTAAGTATTCCAGGCACTACACTATTATGCGCGTCGTCACGGGTTCAAATCCCGCCAAGTCTATTGGACTCAGTGGTTCCGAGCCTACTTTACCAAAATCTGTAGGTGCCATCCTTAGAAACTCACCAGTTCGTTTAGGACGTTAATAACAATTCACTCACACACTATATTATTTTATATTCGCTTTAGAAAATAGTTGACCGTATAGCAAAATATAAAACCTCAAAATTAACTGTGAATTACGAGATGCTTTGGGACTAAAATGGTACGGTGTATGGGTATATAATAATAGGCTACAAATTTGGCAGAAGTGTTTTGTTCTATTATGACGTAGCTCTTTCGATGGGTTAACAATATCAATGTCTCAGAAGTACAAAATATTGTTCGAAGTCATTGTTAAGTTGGAACATCTTTAGAGATAATGCAATAATAATAATGTCAATAAAAATTAATGTCTAAAAATGTAAACGCGCAAAGAATCAACTAGACGATAATTTCGTCTATTTAATCCTTTTCTTTCTCTCTTTAGTTCGTTTCATTAGTTTGTACTTACTCATAGTATAGCGTTTATATCCACTTACATGTTTCTGTGACTATCCTATATTTCTCGTCATATTTCAGATTCACACGAAGATAGACATATACTTTTTTCGTCGTTGTTAGAACAATGTATATCAGAAAATTCTACGCCAGAATTATACGTTTCCACGCACATATTATTAAATTATCACTATATTACTAAGCAACATTTTTTCTTTAAATACAACTGCTACAACTGCTGTTACATTCGATACCATAACTAAGGTGCTCTTTACTTGAATTAGGTACATTATTTACAAGTGATCCACAACGGTCATAGCTGTCTTATTGTACTCCATGAGCTCTTTACATGTGCCGTCGCTTAACAATTTATCACATATCACTATAGCCTCATGGGTATCTCATAATAACCTCAACCAAGGGGCTTCTTATACATTTTTTTAAAGATTTACGTATCCGGCAATTTTGTCACATATTATTTCCTATTTTACGATATTTTTATCCCGTGTAGCTGTATCTGGATAAAATTTATATGACAAGTTTTAATTTTGGTGTCACAATATCCCCACCTGACCCTACGATTTGAAATTTCAAGCATATAAATTATACAGTATAAATATGTGCTTGAATTCTACGTTCAATATATGCATGCAACGTTTGTTGTACAATTCGAGACCATTGTTAGTGAATAATTAAGAGAAAATATCGATTGATAAAGCACTTAAATTAACTATGAATTTTTAAATGCTATTTAAGTATAATTTTCTTGAATTATATTTATTCAACACTCTAATAAGAATGTGTCTTCATAAGGATGAAAGAAGTATTACATTCAAGAACGTGTAATATATTTCCTTTTTTATAGAAATTAACTGCTCGAACTACAAATTGTGAATCAGTATGTATGCATTTTCTATCTTTTTAATAACATATTGCATTTTATAACAACCTTTAGTGAACTATACTTAATTTATATTATTTTCAATTCATCGTAAAACTGCAAATTTAATCCTGCTATTTTCAGCTTTGTTCACCTATCACAATCAGAAATGTTCTCCAGTTAGCTAATATTTTATATTTTCCAATTAATAACGAAACACTAGTAGAAAGCAAGCGAATTGCCGATAGTTAAAACACGTAGTATTTTCTCTTACTATCAATATTAGATTTTCTAATTTAAACTGAACACAGTTAAACAGGACATGAGTTTAAGGTATACCCACAACTTATTTATAGATAATTAGTTTCTTTCCCAATGCTCTTCCATGACATGATCATTCGTCGTATTGTTTATTTCACATACGTTTTAAAACTCTATCATGTGTTCTCAATCTCTTATGCCTGGAAATGTGCTTAAGACGAGTTTCGAAATGAAAATTTCAATTTGATCCGCTACATTTATGAGAAGGAAATGTTACATGTTTCTGAACGTACGTATTTGCTTTCTTCTATGTAACTAAGCATTGATGCTAGAATAGTTTATTCCAAATTTTAAATTTGTTTAGTGTCATTTAAGGTACATAGAAATTGAATGTTTCAAAATTAAAATTTTTGAAACTGTGTGAATTTTTTGAATGTGCTCGTTTTCACGTCTTGTAAAAGCAAACAGGAAAGAAATATTGAATGTTACGGAATTGAAGTGATCAATCACATATACAAGATGCACATTACAATAAGTCAATTAAAAGCTGTGCCTGTTTTTTTATTTACTTCCAAAACTGTATACACATGTACAAAACTATCAATGATCATACATTAAATACATTCTACGTCTCCAGATCTTATATACGAAAGTGCTTAAATATAGCTACAAAATTAGGATAAACCAAGTTCAAGAAACCTTTCCTTCTCCTAAGGTTTTAAGCAATTTTAATGATTTAATTAATTTGTGTGCTGCACGCTCAACTTGGTTGAATTTGGATGCTAATTGGAATAGAAGCTTTCAATCTTACGAAATCAAAACACCAATTTAAAATGACTGAATTGTATTTCTATAATGAATACAATATAATTACTATAAAAATAAGTTGGATATTCTTCTTTAAAATATTTATACAAAAATGTATTTTGAAAATCGAAGTATATGAACTGGTTTCAATAACCCCATACGTATATATTTTATATAATTCGAGGATTTTATATAAGTATTTTAAACTTCCAATAACAATATACTTTTTGCCTAATAACGTATACATGTGTCTTCAGTTTTCAGTATTAAGCTTTCTATAACATATTTTCTACCATATCATACTAAAGTGCAATGTGAGCAATGCATCAGGATCAATTATGGTATGGAAAACGAACTCATATGTTGATATATCATAATACATATATTTCATATAAGTATAGTAAATCGATATTGATGTTTTTATGTGGTGTAATTTTGTATTCATATTATTATGTGTGTTATTAAGAAATGGGAATCTCAAAAGTATTTCCTTATGCTGTTTACGAACAATAATGAAATATATTTTAAACAAGTCAAGAATATTTTTAAATTGCTTGTGATTGAGGTTAGTGGAATATTTGCCATCGTCTCCAATTAAAACTTCTTACTATACAAATTTCTAAGCATTCAGGTATGGATTTTAAATCTGATTGTATTATAAATTATTATAATATAATATTATAATTATTATTATAATATAATCATTATAATAAATTATATTATAAATTATTCAGATATTATTTTAAATGTATATCTTTTTCGATATGCATCTTAGCGGTTCTCTCTTGTTGACAATTTGAAGAACCAATAAACTACTGATAATTCGCATAAGCTTCTATCTATTCAACATTTTCCCCGTACGATAGTGAAGATTTTTGTAAACAAAATACAAACATTTTGTTCAAGGCACTAATAGGATTGACCATTTTTCTCATTTTTTAAAAAGTTATTTCAAACTTAATGCAAATAGTTATCAGAAACTTGCTGTTCTCTTCAGAACTTTATAGAGATTATCTTTGCATCAATGATAAATGTAAGCTCAGAATGGTATATAAAGAACTTCAACAATATTCTGTTCGAAAATTTTTGTGATAGTTACAAAGATCCCACTATTTGCATTTTATTAACACAACTCGTAATAGCTATTGAAGTAGCAAACACTTATCCAAAATGTACTTTGTTTAAGGTTCATTCATATTCCAATAGTCAATAAGGAAACAAAAGCGATCAGAAAGCATATTGTAGTATTCTTACTTAACAATTTGAATATGAATGTAATATGTACGAAGGTAACCAACCCTAAACATTATAAGCCTAACTAATATTGTGTTTACACTCATAAATTTTTATATCATTCTTATTAAAACTTGATGATCTGATTAAATTTGAGATTTCTGCTTACTTCAAACGCTATTGAATAAGCGCGGATCATCCTACCTATCCTATATTTTTGCTGCTGATCACAGTGATTGTAACGTAATCCAGTTAAGGGTGTTAATCCATTCGTTTTCCGTCTTCCAATTTATTACTCAAATACAGTTCAAATTGAAGAAGAAACAAATCCTACATTTTCTAATATTTCACAAGTAAATATCTTTAGAACTGAACAAATTCAAAATTCAAATTCATTTCTCTTTCCGTGGATGACTTAGTGAAACATAAATTCTATATTCTGGACGTCTTGCGTATTAAAACTGTTTCGGACACAATTCTTAAATTATTAATATCGTAATAATAAGATGAAACTTAAGTTATTGTTAAAATGCCTCAGTTCTTATAGTTTTGAAAGATTCATTATGACACATTTAAGAGCATTCATTACAGAAAAATAAATTGCATTATAACAAATTTCAGAAAAACAAAAATAAAGTAGCACATAAACATCCTTAACTTTCTTAGGATTTGATCGATTCTTAAGAGTATGTCAATTCAAATTCCGATAAATATGAAATACGATGTGCAATCAAAATGATAATAAACGTGAGTCGTGTTGTAGAGTTTCCTGAAACTTGATGTTCAAATTCGCCAACCACTCATTCCATATTTAGTTAGACGTATCGAAATATTCAGCTTCAATTTCATTATAAAAAAAACAGGGAGCTAAGTCTGGCAGATAAAAGTAGCATATGATTAACGCTATGCTGTTAGCTGCCGAAGTGTCTTCACGTTAACGTAAGCGGGAGCATTGTCATGATGAACCTACAAGTTATGTTGCGCCGCAGTCCGGTCTTTGCAACAAAAGTTTTAGTTTCACATAAAATGATGTTAGTGACTTGATGGGTGGTTATGGGTGATCCAAGTGAACTATTTGACAATATTTTAAGTACTTGGTTCGCTCAATAGCTTCGTTGCCATAAGCCTCATAATGCACTACACGAGTCTCTGTGGTTGATTTTACCGTTTTAACGTCAAGTTCTACTTTGGTTCACCATTCTTCTCTCGAATCCATGGCAAACTCACGTACAGGAATTAGTGGTAGCATAACGAGTGCAGAACTTCTTACGATGCACATAACGCACTGGCTCACAAAGGCCTAGACCACTGTTCCTGATAATTCAAGACTGCAACTCGCACTGCCATCAAACATCCGTCGCGGTCTGGTTTCATTCCATACCAATTCGTATCCATAAGCTTACTTATAAGATATTTGTGATGTTAATTTCATGTAGCGCCATTGACATCATTGGAAATCACTATTACATCATCAAAAGATAGTGGGAATAGCTCTTGTAATGGGACTGCTGCAATGTGATGTAGAATTTCACATAGGACGTAATTTACTGTTCACTTCAAAAACTATTTTAGAAACTCTATGACAAATACTTGAAAGTATCTGCTAAAAGCAAGTTCCTAAACTCCTTCGTAAGTGCTATGTTGTGCTTAAGTTTTCTCGACGAAAGAGTATGATCATTTATGAATGGGAAAACCATCTTTACTTTCTCTGCCACAAAATGTCTCGACTTTATTTTAGAGAAAACAAACAAATGTATTGCCCATGTGAAGATTAGCTGATAGTTATTTATCACTGGTTTTAAAAGGAAACCTCCTGAATGACTTATACATTTTGTATAGATAATGGCATTGTTCCTCTCAATAACTCTCGATATGAAATATATGTTATTATGTTTATGACAGGGAAAGCAAACTTATTGAAAAGAGCATAATAGCAAGAGGAGGCTTAACATTATTTCATTGTTGTTTTACAACAGCATGCATCTTCTTTACGACTACATCGTTTGTTGTTAAGTGGCGTTGATTAAAAAGAAAAGGCCACGTTCGGACGTACAGGTATTATTTGTAGGAATAAATTATACATACATTATAAATATGATAGTATTTTTTGAGAGGCATTTCCTCTCTTATTCTAGAAAAATTTTGGGAAATATTCAACTATGTGTAATGGGCTTTGTATGTGATGTGCGAGGTACATATTCTTATTAAAATGCTTTTTGTAAAAATATTTATGTCTGTATATATTGTAAATCGACACAAAATCATGGAAATAAATTATTTTAAAACTGACTATAACACATACAAAATAGTTATTTCTTTTAATATTAACTTCAATTCTTGTTTCAAGTTTCAAAGGACATTAGGAATATTTTACCCCAAAAATTGTATAATTTAAACAGTGATTATTTGCATATGTAAAGACGTTTTCGGGTTGTGGGTTTATAAATGGATCCACGCTCAGAGCACCAAATATTTTAGGAACAATTACGACAGAATAGGGTTGCCAGAACCAGCGCAACAAAACAGAGTGGGTGACAAAATACCGTTAGACTCATAAGAGAGTGTGCCACCAAAGCGTCATTCTCAAAACAGCGTCAAAACAGTGCTAAACAGAACAGCGTATGTCAAGTAAGTGCCGCTTGCAAAAAGAGCTTATCAAAATTCTGCGTATCGTGGAAAGCTAATCTTGATCAGACCCAGTGACCTCCACCTAAAAGCAACAATGAACTGATCGATGCCATTAAGAAAACTAATTACAAGTAGTTAATAAAGCCTGGGAGCGGAAGGGACAGTTAATCTCGATCATTCATTTTCAGTCTAAACCAAAATGAACCAAATTTTCTTTCTCTTTTCTCTTGCACGTGTTATCGCTATGTGGCCCGCTTTTAGGCTTCAGCAGCAAGTACTGTGAAGCCTTATACAACCGCTCTGTCTGTCCGTCTGAATGTCGACAATTTAGAAACTACTAAAGCTAAGAAGATACTTGAGTTGTCGTTGGAAAGGTCTCGATAAGGCGAGTTGAAACCCATATCATTCACACAGATCTCAAGGGTGGATAAGAAAATACGATGAGTAAGCAATTTTCAAGTCTGTAACTAGTGGGGCTAGGAAGGTGGTTGATATGTCGCTGGAAAGGTATTGGAAAGGTGAGTTCCAACTTGTATAGATAAGGACACAGCGACAGGTCCCGAGAAAAGGAAGGGAAATATTCAACAAAGCAACTGCTAGGACTATGAAAATGTATGAGATGTCGTTGAAAAGGTCTTCGCGAAACTCGTATAGATCACCAGATCATAAGGCAGCTCCCGAGATACGGGCGAGGGTGCAATTTTCAACTCATTGTTATTACTATAGTATCTCATAATTCGGGAGCCAAATTTTCTGTGCTCAGGGCACCTTGAACCCTTTTTCCGGGTCTGGTCGTGACGGGAAGATCTCATCAGCATGCTCGTGAAACCACTCTTGAACAAGACCAGGGGAGGAGGGAGGATTATCATCCTGGAATATGGCATTCTTGTCTAGAAATAAAGTTTGCAGCATTGGGTGGACCATATATACACTACTGCTGTGACGGAACAGAGTAATGTGACAAGGGAGGCTACCGAATGCCAATATATAGCGAACCAGTTCATAATAGAATCGCCACCATGTTTGACAGTGGGGTAGAAATAGTCCACATCGTATGCTTCAAAGGGAGTTTGCTAGACAAACACGCGCTCAGTGGTGGGAAAGAAGGTGACTCGTCCAAACACACGACACGTTGCCAGTCCTCCAACGTCCAGTTTTTATGATCGTTGTACCATGGACGGCGCCTTTGAGCATTTGTGTCTGTTATTTGGGGGTTGGGAATAGTAACACCCAAATTAATATCCATTTTATGCAGTTCCCACCTCACTGTTTTGTATGACACTGGGGTGTTTAGGTGCAGATAAAGTTCTGTAGTCACTTTCTCGTCCTTTGGTTTCTTCGGCGACGTCACAATCCGCTTCAAGGCCCAGCGGTCCCTATTCTGCAGCTTCATCTTTCGACCACTATTGTGCCTCGCCGACTCTGTTTTACCGTGCATTGTATATGTGATCTTGACTTCGGAGACCGTTCCTGATGTTACACCGCATAACATCGCTGTTTTGCTCACAGATGCTCCAGCTAGACGGATACCTACAATTAGATCTCTTTGAAACTCCGTCAAGTCAACATGCTGGTCACTCACCACACCTGCACAACGTCCATAACCACACTGCCTCACTCTACCGTTAGTGCATCCAGTCCATCCTATTTGCAACAAACAAGAGACGGTTGATTTACACAGTGCTCAGTGTTACCAAGCACAGTTATAATATGTCTCACTTTTGACAAGAGTTTCCATTATTTTGTCCAATAATACAACCCACCGGCGGTTCCAGCGGAGGGTATAATGGTACGCTCGTACCCCCCGTTGTTTCACGGACGCCGGGGAGACATAAAGGCAGAACGTATCAGGATTTTATTTACTAAATGCTCATCCTTAGGGGTAAACATGTTCTTGTTCTTACACATATTTGTTGCATAGTAACTTCCACGTTGCAAAATTCCGAATCTGACGTCACTCGCATCCTGCATAATGTGTATTGCTCTGTACCGTCATCAGGGATGAACTCGATCAGAGTGGAGTGAAGTCGATCACAACTAAATGACTGTCTATTTGCACTCCTACATCTAGTTGCGTGAAAATATGCTAATACCTCAGTACCAATGATACTAAGGTACTAACTACTATTGTTTCATGTAGTCACGAAGTGGTTGGAGTACAAAATCACAGCATTTACCCAACAAGGAACTAAGTTGGGTGCAAATCTTTACACTGTAGAAAGCGTATCTCTCCTTTTTTCCACGAGACATTCGTCGTAGTAAATTCAACATGTTAATGATTAACCTCCTTTGCAGTAAAATCCTAGCTACAAATATCACTCGGGAAGCCATAAGCAGCAACTGCCTTCGTAGCTAAGTGACGAAAGCATCTGACTAGTGTGCTAGTGGACCCTGGATGGAAACCGGACCACTTCAACATTTTTTAAATTTTAATTGAAAAGGAACATTACCTTTTCTTCTTTCCTACTTTCAAAAAATGCTCTGCTTCACTTAAATACGTTGGAAAAGCCATATATATCCGCATATATACGCATTTTGAAATTTTACAGTAAGTTAAAAATTCAACCGAAAACTGGCTGAATGTAGGTTAATCCAAAAAGTGGATGCAGCTCAGCTGCCTCCATTTTTTGGATGAACATTGTGTCTCCTATTTTTACAGTGTGGGTGGTGATCGACAACTGCGTGGCAGAGGGAAAAGTCCCAAAACATTAATCACGGAATCGAACATAACTAGCTTACTAAGAATGGTGAGTCAATGTTTTTTTTTAAATCGTAGTTTAAACAAATCTCTATAATAAATGTTCTGACAAAAAAATCAATATGTTTAATACTTTCTGGGTAAAAAATCATTAGGTCAGAAATAAGCAAAAAATTAAGATTATCGAGTAAAAAGAGTAATTTTACTTCCATTTATTACTAATTTTACTATATTTGTTAACAATAAGTATAATAAAAATCACGATTTTTCTCACATTGAAATAATTATGTCCAAAAAGTCCAGCAATTCTGCTTTTAAGGAGGCGACCGTGCGCCATGATAATTTGCCTATCCAAGTAATGCAAACATGCTTGACAAGTCTCCAGCTTCCGTTGACTATGCACTGAAAAATTTAGAGACTCTAACTTTCGATTTTCGTAGTGGGGACCTTAGTGAGTATGATAAACCATGTCGACGCCCCGGGGGCTGATCGACAACTTCGTGGGGAGGGGGAAAAGTCCCAAAAACATAAATCACGGAATCGATCATAACTAGCTTACTAAACATGGTATGGCAATAATTCTTTTTTAATGTACAGTGTGGCTAGAAAGTCCCTTTACACCTAAACTAAGTGCGTCTAACAGTGTAAGATAGTAAGATATTTAAGATTAGAACCTCCCATCCTGATCATTGATATGGCAACAATGCTCCTCACGTAAATTGCAACGTGATTGACGGTTAACTGCCACGTGTCCCCTCAGGGAGAAGAATAAAGTCTGCGCGTTGACCAGTTCATTGTCTCACCTTCCTATGTTTGGTGAAGAACAATGGCAGATATTAGCGACTTTACTTTGGGCCAGCGCTTAGTGACAAGTGTGTGCGTCCATGAACGGAAGCACAACAACGAAAATATGATACAGGTGAAGAATAGGTTTCGTGAACGGTTCGGTAAGAGTAACCAAGTCGTCAGACCTTGATCACATGGGAGAAGAAAGCTTTTCGCCTGGGACGTGTTTTGGGTGCCCCGGGCTCTGGTCGTCCATCAACCCGAAGGGAAACATGTGCTGAAGTTAATGCGTCAGTGATGCGTTCACCCTGCAAGTCGACCAGAAAGCGTGCTGCAGAACTTGGAATTAAAAGTTGCACAATGCAACTCCACATGAAATTGGACTTAGGCCTGCATTCCGACCAATGGTCATCAATGAACTAACGGACGATGACTTAAACCGCCGGCGTATCAATCTGTGCAGGAATAATAATGGTGCACATACGAACGTTTTGGACAAATAACTTTAAGTGTTATTAAAGTTACAATGAAATAATTTCACGTGTAAAGGGACTTTCTGGCCACCCTATAGGTGGTAAAAATATCCATAATAAATGTCGTGACACAAACATGCGTATCTTTAGTAATTCCTGGGTTTAAAACTATTTTGTCAGAAATAATAAAAAATGTAAGGTTTTTATAGTTTAAAAAAACAGTTTTTTTCTCCATTTGTCAGTAATATTTTTATTTTTATACCAATACGTATAATAAAACTAATGATTTTTCCTTCATTGTAAACCCAAACTAGTTCTAGGTGTTTTAAGGAGGCTGCAGCGCGCTATGATAGTTTTCCTATACATGCAATGCAATCATACGTGTCACCTCTGTTGTTTACTCAGCTCCGTTTATTCTTCAGTCTTCTACAAGTCTTCGTAAGTGATGAGCGTGGTCCTGATTACTATTGGAAAATTGTAATGACACGGCTTGTTATATGTGTTGGCATTAAGCTTTATTTAAATTTGAAGTTGTACCGAGTGTTACAATAGTTATACAACCCGCTTTTTCATGGCACGTAACTATTAAACTAAAACAAAAATACATCATTCTTGAACTGAAATAGAACCCCGTATATTGGGATTTTTTTTAAACCAAAAAAACATCAATCATCGTTCAGTCACGATTATAAAAATATGTTGGTAGAGTCTGAAAATTCTAAAATTTAAATTGCGAATTATGATTGTCAGTTGTTCATTACACGGAAAATAGCAAGAGAGAGGAAAATTCGTTTTTGATTTATCCCTGGATTACCGGTTGCAGTGAAGATGTCTATGCTTTTTCCAACATTCGCTAATTTGTTGAAACTCACATAGTGATAAATACGGAAGTAAAACACTCCTTAACCAGTGTCACTCCCATCAGCATGGTTGCCAAACCATTCTAATATTGAAACAAGTTACTGCTGCGATTCCACTAATTCTGGTCCCTTGATAACATCTCAAACACACAAACATTCATTTTTAAAAAATAGCTTTACAACACTGACAATTGGAAAACCTAGAGATAGGAACACCCACAGTATTTTTTTTATTGTGTCGAATAATCTTCAGGCCAAATTTAGTGTTGATAGATCTAATGATATGGAAAAAACTGAAAAATTGAATATTACATTTTTAAGTGGCAGCCAACGCTGTAAATTGCGGATTTTTTCGTTATAACATTTATTATAGAGATTTTTATTACCCACAATTTAAAAACAGAATTATTGACTCACCATGTTTAGTAAGTTAGTTATGATCTATTCGGTGATTGATGTTGTCTGGGACTTTACTCCTTTCCTTGATGACATAGTTTTTCATATTCACTAAGACCCCCAGTACCAAAATCAAAAGTCAGGATCTCTTACTCTTTCAGTACATACTCAACGTAAGCTATCGGTTGCACTATTACCCAATGCCTTAACTTTTCAGTTTGTTTAGAGATATTTAATTTTGTTATTTTAATACCATTTCAAAACAGGTGTTACCAAGGAATTTAATTGTGCTATCGTGCATTTCCTTCAATGTTCTGATAGCTCTTTTAACAGTTCCTTTCCTTTCGACTCTTCAAGAAATTAATTTTCTTGATTTTCTTGAGTTGCGAGTGTTTCTGTAGATTCAAATTTACCCCTTTTTCGGGTTTGCTGGTTATCTTTGTCTGTCGATGTCCTCCATCCAATGCCATCCTTGTTCTCTTTTCTGTTTTCATTCAGAATTGCTTATGCCCTCACACTTTACAATATATATATAGTATGAACAGTATATATACATATGAAAATGAACATCCACTATGTCTGGAATTCATAGATTTTGAAAAAGCTTTCAATTTGGTCTCCTTGATAGCAGTACTTAAATCACTTAAACATCAAGGCATCGAAAGTGTATACATCAAATTACTGTGAAACATTTACTTGACTGCCACATCTGTCATTAGACTACATCAAGAAAGTGAAAAAATTAAAGTTGGAAAAGGAATAAGGCAAATTCTCTAAAATTATTTTCAGCGGTCCTGGAGGAAGTGTTCCAAAATTTAAACTGGGATGAAGTTGGAATACAAATCAATAGCGATTACCTTAATTACCTACGATTCGCTGATGATACAATCATTTTTACCTGAAGAACTACTAACAAAAATGGAAGAGCTGTGTAATGAGAGTTCGAAAATAGAACTTAAAATGAATTTAAGTTAAACAAAAGTAATGTATAATCAATATGTTGAAAAGAAGGAAATAAAAATACACGGAGAGACAATAAGCATAGTTGATGAGTATGTTTACCTAGGCCAGCTCAAAACATCTAATGCCAAATTGGTGGATGAAATAAATAGATGTAAAATGGCGTGGAGTTCGTTTGAAGACTACACTTTATTTTCAAAAGCAAACTACTAATGCGTCTCAAGGGTAAAGTTTAGTCAATATATCTTACCTGTAATGATGTACGCCTGTGAAATTTGGACATTGAATGCGCAAATGACTCAAAGATTAAGAGTCACACAAAGAGCAATGGAAAGATGCATGCTAGGAATAACCAGGATGGACAGGAAGACAAATAAATGTATTCGCGCACAGAAGAGCGTACAAGGTATAATCAAGACTGTGAAGAATTTGAAGTGGAGATGTGCTGGTCACATAGCTAGACAAACAGATCGAAGATGAAACAGATGGTCACATAGCTAGATGAACAGATGGAAGACGACGAATGTACTACATTGGATTCCTAGAGAAGAGAAACGACCGCGACGACGTCCAAATGCAAGATGGGTAGATGGAATCAAGCATTTTCTAGGAGCTACATGAATGAAGAAAGCAGCAGACCGAGATATGTGGAAAGAAAAAGGGGAGGCCTTCATCCAGCAGTGGATAGAAAACGGCAGAATACGATGATAATGATGATGATGATACATATATGACCTCCCCGCTGGTATAACGGTTACCGTCGCTGACTGCTGATCGTGGGGTCCCGGGTTTGATCCCGGTTCTGCCAAGGGATTTTTTCCAAAGCGAGAGGGTCTGGAACGGTGCCCAGCCAGCATCATCATGCATTTGGGAGCGGCTGTGAATTAAAGTCATTGCCGATCATATCTGAGAGCTTCGGCTCTCCTCTTCCAACACGTCTGATCAACGTGGAAGCAGTAGACCAACTCCTCCCTCCGAGAGAGGCCTCATCCAGTAGTGGATTGAATATGGTTGTGAATTATGTGACCACTTCCGCTATTCTTCCACAACACGGATTCGTTAGAGTACACTTTGAAATTCTGTTTTATTTTCTTGTCTCTCAATTGTCTCGAAGAACGCCTAAACGTTATACAACACAGACGTCTTAAAGCAAAGATGGGTTGCATATTATTTTAGGCGTTCGTGCATTTACCCACAGTAGTAAACAGGGTTGTCGACAAAGCCTGTTTTATTAGAAGAAAATTAAAATAACAGCTAACCTAATTCTGATTATAGCAAGAAGGCAGTATTTTATTGTTGCATTAAAATATTATTAAGCATTAAGTTTCAGGTAGAAATCAGCCTTTCCTTAGTGTTTTGTGTACGCCACTTCGAAACTATTTAACTGCTTGAACTCTTTGTGTCCTTGACTCTACAAGCTTTTGACATGTGCTAGATTCGATTTCTTGGTGCCAAACATAAACAATTTTCTCCATTAAGTCCTTCTTACTACTACAAATTATTTACTAACTTTTGAAGACACAATTGACCACAATTTCCCAATGGGTTTTATATCGGGTGAATTGAAAGGTAACTGCTGAATACCCACATTTGAGATATACTGTTGGACAAACCCAGATCGACGACGTCTGTCATTGTCATCTTGAAATATGAATGGTACCTATTGAACAGGTCCCTTTCTGTATTCAAAACTTAATTTTTTTTAAATTTTAAAGTGCGGCAATACAGCGATTGTTAATTTCTTATTTTATCTTACTCTTTTTGAACATATTGCTTCCAACACCATTCCATTTTGACTGAACTTCTTCGTTTCCTCAACACATTCCTTATTTAACTTCCCCTGTTGCTCCATCCATAGTTTAAAATTACCATGATTACCAAATGCACTAATTTTCTTTTAATTTGACAAAATCACTGTCTCCCAATCCTCAGTTGTCCAATATTCTCACTTGTCAACGAATCTTTTTCTATCTTGAATATATTTCTCTGACAAGCTTCTCTTTCCTAAAGTTCTGCTAATAAAAGCGTGTTAATATTTTTTTGGTGTAACATTTTGTGTCCAAATTCTTGCTTCGTGTTAGAAGTAATTTGCCATAAACTGTATCTCTTTCAGTGCTTTGCAGTAATTTTCATTGTTCTGCACAATTTGGGGCTGGTCTTAATTTTGTGGCCACGTTTCTACCTTAAACTAATTCTGCATAAAACTCAGGTTCTGTTTGTTTCCTTGATACATTTCCCAATGCTTTATGGTTAATACATAACCTTCTACCAATACATAACATAATGAATATTCCTTCTGCATTCAGTGTCAAAAGCTTGCTCCTTTATTGGAGATATGTCTTTTTTTCTTCCCCATAGCTTAGAAACACAATATACATAAGATTAAACTTTGGCAACACACTTGCTATTATTGCGAAACAATGAAGGAAAGCAACAACAATCATCGAGAGCTCAAAATGGAGATGCAACAATAAAATTGCCTGACAGCAGAGGTCGAAATCGTAGACTCATATTTGTAACCGAAGTACAGCGCCTCTGGTGGATTATGAAACGAGCTAGTAAGATGTAAATCTTTATTAATTTTCATCGTAAGCGCATTGCCCCGAAACTACATTGTTAAAATCAAGTATTTAGCACAAATAGAAATAAATAAACCATCTAAAACATTGCCTTGAAAAAAACTAATAAATATAATTAATTAAATATAATTATTTTATGCACGCACGTGGTATGCAATTCATGCGGATTTATCGATGCAAAAAGCTGTCTATAATAGAAACTATTATCTGCAGTATTCCACCCCAGTAGCACACATACTTTGAAAATACGTTTATTAAACGTTAGTGACGAAACGTAATGTTAACGTTGTAAATGTACCGAAATGTCCGCCTGTTCAACGGTTTATTCGACGTTGAATAATGGTTGAGAAGAAACATGTTGAAATCAAGAAGCAGACGATGAGGAAACTGGTTCAGTTGGCCAAAACTTAGCATGGCTATACTGTCTATTGGTATACACATTTAGCTGCATTTTGCCCATTGCTTTTATCATGATATACATAATTAATTTCCAACAGTAAATTTTCCAACCGTCTGCTGTGGGATTCGACGCTCGAACGTTCCGCACTCGTCGTTGGTAGCTCGACGCGTTGACTACTCACCCGCGAAGCCGCCTTGAAAGTCACAACCCTTTTACTATTCCCGTTAAGTTACCAAAACGTAAAAGGTAGTCTTAAATGTATTCGCCGGACTTGTCGTTTCACCATCATGTAAGAATAATAATAAAGAACACTTTCCTTCTATCTTTGTTGTGTAATTTTTTCCTTATTTAACACTTTGACTATCGCTGAACTATTAAATTTGTAATTCTCAGTAAGTGTATTAAGCGTCGCCTGGGAAACATTTATATAAAGCGAAATATGTCATTGAATTGAATTTATTTAAGTCCTTTAGGCAACTATGGCTCAGGCCGTATGGATGATGATGGGATGAATTGGTGGAATGAAGAAAGTGGGAGGAAACGGGAGAACCCCGAGAAAACCCACGCACACGGTGTTTGTCCACCACAAAGCCCACATGGCATGAGCAGGGATCGATCCGACGACCCCTAGCACCAGAGGTGAGCGCTCTACCAACTGAGCCACCGTGGGACTGCGAAATATGTCATAGTTGAATAGGAAAGTTGAAAACTCTTCACATTAACGCCCTATTAACGAAATTTATTGTTCGTTGAAATATAGTTTAAAATTCAATTTGTTTCCAACATGCAAATGAGAACATGAGAAACGTAGTTAATTTTATTGTATTCGCTTTTAAGTACATTTTTTATGCAATTAACTTGGAAAGATAGCCTCGGGCACAGTTCCATTCAATAGTTACAAACACGTCACATTAACTTACTATCAAGGAAATAAAAATTTCGTTGGAATATATTGAAATTCAGCGTGTTTTCAACACGCAAAAGAGGTTACGAAATAATAGTTAATGGCATTTAATTAGCTTTTAATTACAAATATTATACCACTAAATTAGAAAGAATTCCATGAAACGAAATCCATTCCATAGTTGATAATAACAGTTTAACTAACATCTTATTAACAATATCAACTGTTTGTTGAAATATGATTTAAAATTAAACGTACTTTTTTCAACCGATAACGGTTCATAAACGAATTAAACCAAAAATCAACGTTCGAAACGTTTGTATGCTACTGGGGAAGTAATACTTAATTTCCTCTGGAGTAACCAACACTAGCACCGATGTAGTATTAAAACCAATTTGTGTTGAAATACCAGGGTGAGTCATATGTTCGTAGCATTTTCATGGATAATGTGCAACAGCCGCCTCCCCCTGTACCACAGAAACCTATTCGGCGAAGTACATCCCATCACATTGTATGGTCCTTCTCCAACGTTCCACCAGTAACACAAGCCCCTGACGATACCAGGCGGCAGGCTTTGAAGCAAAGAACTCAGTAATGCCAGTTGTCACATCATCCACGGAATGGAATTGTCTGCCCCGCAGGAAGTGTGCCATGGAACGATGAAAATCAGATGGCGCAAGGTCTGGACTGTAGGGTGTGTGTGGTAAAATGTCAACGCCATCCATGTCCGCAATGTGCTGGCGGACTCTTCTTGACCTGTGGCATGGAGCGTTATCAAATTTAAGGAGCAGTCGCTTTCGGTTCACCAGTGCTGGATAACAACGGCGCATAATGTCGTATACCGTTGCAGCTGTTCAGCATACAATGTCCCATCTACGGAACGAACATGTTGAACGAACTCTCAGTGCACCGGACCTTCGAAATTCCACCACACACACAGCATTGTCTTCTCTTCAAACCGCCCTCTTTGAACAACTGACTGCGCCTCGGTACCTGGTCGAAGCCATTGTTTCCCGGTGTCAGGATAACGAAGAAAGCTTCACTTTTCATCATTCGTGATGGTCCGCCGCCAAAATCTGTCGTCAGTTGGGTTTCGAAGCAGTTCTTCACACAGGGTCACACGTTGTTGAGCTTGAGCGGGAGGCAAACCATGGGGAACCATTCTTGGTTGCCTGGAGCGAAACCCAAGTTGATGAAAATGACGAACGACACTGGTTTATTATGTCTGGACCTCAACTGGTTCCAGGGTTTCCTTCAACAGCGTTCAGGAGGTCATCGATATCCGTCGTCACAGGGCGTCCACTCTTGGGCTTGTCATCGATACTGGTGTCACCAGACCGAAAACGTTGAAACCACTTTCTGTCTGTGGACGAGTGGACAGTACCTTCACCTTCTACGGCACAAATTTCCTTGGCTGCTGCTGCTGCATTCAACCCCTTTTTTTAGTAATGGTGCAGAAGCACACGACACGCAAGTTTCTTCTCAGCCATTGTCCTGCCAACTGTGTATTCAACGCATAGTTCAACCCACACACTGTTAGCGCTGTTATAAGACAGACACGTGACACACTTTCTGCCACCACCACCTTCACCAGTGCTACACGTTGCACATGGTTTTTCGGCATCGAGTGGGCGGGGCCAGTCAACTACGAACATATGACTCACCCTGGTATATGAATAAATAAGGAATAGTTGCAACAGGGATATTATTTTGGTCCAGACTATAAAAACAATTTTCTTAAAAGCGTATTAACGGTCTCATTACCTACTCCCTCTGTTATCCCCTAACTGTGCTTTTGGGGTCCAACAAATCCCAAAGGTTACATTTAGCATTGTATGTGCTGTTGTGTTGAGTGGATGGTGCTGTGACTATGTATATTCTCATACACCTCCATGCTTATTTGAATCGTAAGTGGTGGAGTTCAATATAGTTTCGGTGGTTCATCTTATGAGACACTTGGGGGCCGATAGACCCCACCAGCATCTATGTGTTATTTGTTTTTCCATAAACAAATGCATTGTTATTGTAACTGTAGTTAGTGTAAATACTAAAGGAAAAACGGAAAAATGTCTGTGAAATTCTAAGACAGCTGGAGAAGGAGCATCTAACAGATCCTGTGAAGTATTATCTCTGAAGTGTGTATTGTGTTCTAATTGTTCAGTACAGGAACGTATTTAGGGGGCTGAATCCAAAGACTCTTCTCCCTCAAAATTCAGAATTTTATGCAGAATTAGTATAATTTTAGACGCAAATTAAAAATATTTAAAGTACATTTCATACACATTACTCCTTCTCCGGAAATCCGAGGATCTCTCCCAAAACCAACCTCTAGATACATGTCTGGTTCAGTGTAAATTCAGTTTTGATGTTTCTTTCTACTTTCAACGTGCATGATATGTTTATCGGTTAATTATGCAACGTAATTTAAATTATCTGAAAATATAAAAGAACGTTTCAAAATTACGTTATAACATTTCTTCGTCTTCGTTTTTTTTGTGTGTTTTTTTGTTTTTAGCATGTGATTCGTCAGACCTCTCTAACATATGAGTGTAAGTTATTTCACCAGCACATTGAAGATATATACATTTTTAAGAACACTAGATAAACGACGGGAACAATGAAATTTTGGAAATCGACCTCGATAATGCAAATTATTTTTTGAATGTTTTTCAAATGAGCTAATCCATAACACAGGTCTGCAAATACAGTGAGTTAAAAATTGTCTTAAATGTTTCAACTGTTCCTTATGTTTTTTGGGTAGCTGGATCTGAAAATATCCGTTTCTTCCCATCACATAACGTTTTTTTACAAAACGCAAGGGGAAAAGTCTAGAAAAAACTACTCAGATAACCGGTTAAAATGTATTCAATCTCCATTTATATGACTTATGCTTTTCAAATATTATGAATATTCTCTGTTGTAATTATTTTCAAGAACAAACATCCAATATAGAACCAGTAAAAATGAAAAAAAATCAGTCTTAAAAAACGGGTTTGTACTCATTCACTGAATGGTGTTTTTGCTTTCCTTCAAAACTTCTCTTGAGGTTTCTCTTTTTATGCTTTTCTGAAGGGTATCTCGCTGCTGCTCCCAGCAACAATCAGCAATCATGCTAACATTCCATCACTACTGGTACGTCCATTAGATTTCTTTAATATGCTGATGGAACCGATAACCTTGCTCTTTTCTACCACATCTCTTCCTATTGTTCCTTTCTCCGGCAAGTATTACAAAGAAGGGGAGACAAAATGAAGTTTGAGTTTCATTAAACAACCCAGTTCTAATTTTGTCAACATATTTGCAGCAATTTCTTCAGAGTGTTGCAGAAAGGAATTATGGTTGCCAAGGAATTTTGTGGCCACTTTCGTACACGAAAGTCAAGTTGCTTCTTCCTTCTCGTCAATTTTTGTCTCAAACTGGATATTTCATCAGTTTGCGGATTTCAGGACCTACGGATACTCTTTCCTTTAACTTCGTCTCTGACAATGAAAGGAACTTGTTTTTCAGGTATTTGAAACACTCGCCCTTCTGTTGACAGAGCCTGCACAAACTGCTTCATGATCCCAACTTTGGTGTGGAGTGGAGATGTACTTCTTACGATCCGAGAACATATTTGGGGGTCCACGAGATATCTCCTCACAACGTTTTTACTTCAAATTTTTAATTCTACTCGCCTTAAATAATCCCTTCTTGCCCAGCGTTGGCTTTTATCTTGACTGTCCCACTCATCTGAGAAACAGGGATACTTTGTATATCCTTCTTGCTGTCCCAAAAGTGCTGATAGGAATTTTAATTCCCCGCATAAAGTCTGTTCATGGTCCTTTCATTTCAACTTTAACAGAGTCAAGGTCAAATTCCCGTATCGCTCTTTCAAATGCACTGTATTAAGACAGACTTATTTCCATTGTAATGGAGCACATCCTTTATGCTTAGTTTTGAGGAGTCATTGGATAACCTCATCGTTCCCATCGTACTCCAAATTAAAGTTTTTTTATCAGCCCAAGAACATCGCTGCAATACACCAACTCGCAGTCTTGAGAAAAATATTGAACAAAACCTTTCTCTCGGTTGCTGTACAACGAGAGTGACGTTCTTGTTGGCAGTTCCTTCAGTTTTGAGCCTACCAACTCTGATGAATCCTTATTTATAATTCACGTGTCAAAGTTCAGACGCCAGTAGCAGTTCTAAAACGACCAATATACGAGGACGCCTTTCCAACTGACACGTGTGAGGTGAAGGGTCACGAATCATGCGAAGATTAAGCTGAGAATATGCTCGCTTGCTAGAACTATTAAGATTGCAGCTTGATATCCACTCGGCCAAAGTGACACTGACCTCCTGGTGATGTGAAAAGACCCACAGGTCGAGGAACCGATCTCTCTTAGAGATACTTGTTTCCTCCACAGCCTCTTCACTGCAACGCCCTCCAGCAAGAGAACGTTCATAGAAGAGTACCTATTGTTCTCAATAGATTTTTACTCCAACCAGAATGTCTCCGACGGAAGAGAACTTTCCCCGTTGAGGGCCTCTCGTAATAGTAATGGGAGAGGCTTCCGCACTAAGCAACTCGTCTCCGACGAAAGAGACCAAAACTGCTTAAGAACCTCTCGGCTAAAAGGGAAATATTACCAATTAAAACTTACAAGTAATTGATAGTTACTTGATAGTTACTACTGGCACACTAGTTATATTGTGCCTTTTGAACTAGTTACATTTATTTTTTTAGATCCATCCGGCAAATGATTACGCCCTTTCTTCGGATTAAGGGGGGATTGGGATCGGTGATAAAGGGATCTTTGTTGGTTTATGAGGGTGTGGGAATTTATTTTACATCATTGTTTATCATCATCATTTTGTTCATCATTTCTCCATCATTAGTTGGTATCATTCACTTCTATATTGTGACTCTTATTTCAATCCTAGGTATTCATGAACAGATGAACAGGTTACATAAGTTATAAGATGATCTAGAAATATTTGTGTAGAAAGGATATGAATAATATTTATAAGAGTAACATAGGATTAAATAGATCTGTATCTGAATGCTATATAAATAATGTTAATGTGGTGAGATAAAGTATGTGGTGAAGTGCATTATTCACGAGACAACCACAAAACAATGTGTTAGAGAGACAAATGTAGGGTCATCTTCTGTTCTGGAGCAGCTCAGGACTGATGGGTACAAACGAGGTCCAAGTTAGTAATAATGATTTGCTCGTGCACATATGGGTAGATATGTGGTGATAGATGGTCAGGATGATAGATATCAAAATCAAATTTAATAGGACCATCGTCATCAAATGTATTTGAATGCATAGTGAAAGATGTTGCAGTGGAGTCTGTAGATATTGGGTTGGCATGTTGATCGCAACATCTAGCCGTATGGTATCCATGAGTAATGGGTTGCCAGTGTGTATGCGTGTGATGATGTACTTTGTGCGTAAGCGTTCAATATGTTGGAGGATTGTTGGGAAATTAATCCTGTCATAAAGTGCTGCTGTAGAAGAGGGAAGCCGTCTTCGAAACGCTAATCGTAAGGCGTGTCTTTCAATGATTTTTAAGTGTTCGTAAAAGGAGTCTGCAGCCGATATCCAGGCAGTATGCCCATGTGTTATTGATGGATGTAGAAAGAATTTATGTTTTGATCACAGCGTCTGAGTGGAGTCCCCAGGAATGGCCAACAAGCTGTTTTATTAAGTTTAATCTTTGAGAAGTTTGTTTCCTAACTTTTTGTAGGTGTCCTTTTCAAGCGAGTTTTGTATCAAAAACGACTCCAAGATACGAGACTCGTATGATACTTTTGTTTTTGGTTTTATTGTGTTCCGTTGACTAAAATATTTAATAAGGTTGGATTTCGGCGCACTCTTGAGCGTCGGTTTTGTGTGATGATGGATTGAGTCTTAGAGGTATTTACTGATAATTTCCATGTGTTTCACCAACTAAGGAAGGATGTGATAGCAGGTTCTAATGTTCTGTTTATATGTTGAATGGATTTCCCTAAGGCTAGTGTAAGGGATACCGGCGCTAGAAAGGCAGTGTCATCGCGTATTTAAATAATTTGATGTTTTGAGATAGGTCAGGCATATCTGATACATACATGATATATAGTAGCGGCGATAATACGGAATCTTGTAGTACGCCGGTGTTAAAAAAGATGGGATGTGATGTCGAGGAATTAATAATTATGTAGGCCATACGTGTGGAGAGAAAAGATTGAACCAGGCGGATGTAGCTATGTGGGAGGTGAGACCGGCATGCCATACTTTACCGAAAGCTTTTTCCAGATCGAATAATAGAAGAGAAGATGGATAAGCAGTATTATACGTATTGGTGATGGCATTGTTGAGTCGTAGAATTTGGTCTGATGAACTTACGGATGGTCGAAAACCTGCTTGATGTGTTGGTAATATATTGTGTTTAGTGAGATGAATGTATAAGCGATACATAATGATTTTTTCAAACATTTTAATAAGACAAGATGATAATTGAATTGGGCCGTAAGATGAAGTGTCATGAGGAGATTTGTTAGGTTTTGTGAATAGTAATACTTTAGATATTTTCCAGTCAGGTGGATAATGAATAGTACATAATATAAAGTTGTATGCTAAGGCTAAGAGATTGATTATTATGGATGAAGAATCTGTATGTGATTGAATCAAATCCTGGTGCTGAGTTGCGTTTTGGAGCAATAATTGTATGAATGTCTTCAGTTGTTATAGCATATGTCAGCGTGTTGTTAGGTTCTAAGATGTGATTGCAATTGGCTCGTAAGTATTCATGATTTGGATTGACTGTTTTGTTTATTCTTCGGTATATGGGTTTATCTGTGATGTGAGGGGGTGGCGTGAAAACTTCTTGGAAATAATTAGGAAATGCGTCGGCTTTCTCTTCGTCAGTTTGTAATGCTTTTGTTACCTATGATTATAGGGTAAGTGATTTTCTTATAGTTCCCAGTTAATAGTTTGAATTTGTGCTAATACTATGTTGGATGTGTGGTTATCGATAGCTTGTTACATGTGCGGATCCACTGGCGGCGTTTATAGGCGTTAAGATAGTTATGAAGCATGCGGTTCCATTGACGATGTAGTCAGAAGGTATCTGGGTTATGAGTCCGTAAAAAGTTCTGGAAGGCGGAATGGGATGCTGTTATTATCTTTCTCGTGAAACTGGCGGTTTCTCGGGAAAGCGTTCACGTATGGGTATGTGATTATAGGTTGCGGTTGTAATTATGTTCGTTAATTTGTCTGTTAGTGAATAAAGTTCCTCTACTTGAAGTGATTCTGCAGCGGATGTTATAGTTGTGGTGTATGCATCCCAATCTACATAGTTGTAGTCGTTATATTTGATTCGTTGTGGGGCTTTTGGCTGTTGATGAGGCGAACCAATGTCAAGGAGAACTGGAGCATGGTCACTGCCGAATCGTGGAAGTACGCGTTAGTTGCTTATGGTTAAGCTGGAAGAAGATGTTACTACATCTGGAGAAGTGCTGCTAATCGGGCGTGATGGAGTAAGCAGATCCAGAAGATGTACATCCGTGTTGTGTTGTACATAGTGTATGAATTGCTGTTTGTCTCGGAGTGATCAACTATGAAAGATAATGTCAGACATAATGATATAATGTCTAAAGTTTCCGTCGATGTATTGTAGAAATGAATATGGGTTTTGGATGGCCAGGTCTTACATACACAGTACATAGTGTTATGATTTTTTATTTCAAATAGGTTGTTACTACATTATGTGCAGGTAGGTCTTTCGTAATATGTCTTGGTAAAATATGAGTTCTGATCGGCTAGTTTTTGTAACACTCAATGGCACTGCCTCCTTGTACACGTGTGGGAGCTGGAGCTCTAGAACAGTCATGGCGAATGAGTTGGTATCCTGTTAGTTTGGGTGTATTCTTTGGCGTTAAATAAGTTTCATTTAGAATGAACCCGGGTGCTTGTTCTTCCCGCAAAAGCTGTTCGAATATTAGCTTATGGGCTAAAAGTGAGTGGATGTTGAAAAATAAAAAGGTATATACCATTACTATGAGTCTTTGGCCATATGTTAGTACTGCTCTATAGGATGGAAATTGAAATAAAGGTGCGGTCCTGGATATGTTGCTTGAAATTGAACGTGAAAGATTGTTTTAACCGCCTGTGTTACTTATAGTAAGATATGGTCTCTTAGAAATGGACGCACGTTTTGTAATACTATGGTGGTGAATCGAATGAGGTATTCTATGGTAACTGGATCTTGTAGCGAATTATTTGGTGACGTCAGTATGTCTGTGGATCGGAAGGGTACAGTATGTTCAGGTGTATCGGGTAACGGTTCTGGTTTGGCTTTACATTTGTAGGAATATGTAGGGTGCTCTTAAAAGCAGGTGTTACACTTAGGTGCAGCTTGTAGGTTTGGACAGTTGCTGGTAGAATGGTTGCCGGTACAGTATCCACATTGTGGTGGTGTGTTGCATTGAAGTATGTGATGTTGGTTATAGCTTTGACATTTCTCGCACCGAATTAGTAATGGAGCTGGAGTTTTGGATTCTACTCGATGAAGCTTCCTTTATATGTATGCCCCGTTTGATAGCATATAATCTGTGGTATTCTTGGAGTTTGTAAGAACTCTAATCATGTATGTGGGCCCTTGTTGTCCTATGATGCGAAGACAGCGTGTGATTTCGTATCCCTCATGCGTAAGTTCATCTGAAATTTCTTCGTTTGTGTAATCAAATCGTATTCCTCGAATGTAAACTGACAATAGTGGTTTATTTTTTGGTGGTGGTGCCTGCTTTCTGGAAGAAGTTAATGTCTGAATTGTATTTGAGGGTCGAAGATTTCATATGAAGCTTCATTACGAAGTGTAGTAGCGAACTGAGCGTCAGTAGATTTAATTATGATTCCGTTTCTTGATAAAATGATGTCTTCTACTATAGCACGAGGTAGGTACTTTTGAATCTGAATTACGACATGTTCCGGTGTTCGAAATCTTGTGTCAAATTTAGTAAGTAAGAAATTATGGATGCTCTTTCTTGGGTACTGTTTGATTTTCTGGTAGATTATTTGAAGAACTTGTTTGCGGTGATTCCATGTCCATGATGTCCTCATCGGTTGATCCTGGTGATATTGCTTGATTTGGTTATCTAGATCTGTCACGATTAGTTTTGATCCCGCCATCACTGAATGTTCTTAGTTGTTTAGGTGAGCTTGGATTGATAGGTGGTGAGATTGAACCTTTGACCCCCTTCGAGGTTCTCAAGTTCGGCCCCAGCACCTGTGCTGGTAAACCGTTATGCATGAACAGTGCGTGGGTTGATGATAATGATAGATGATCAGTCTTTGTGCAATGACTGCTTCCTCTAGCTAACTTGCACCCTCCGACACTGTGAAAGTGCCGTCAGTCCCAATGAGACCGTATGCGTATTGTTCTCTCTTGTGCGTTCTCTCTCGTAAATGCACTAAAGAATCCCAGTTAGGCTAGGTTAAGTTATGGTTACATACCCTGCTTCGGCAGGACATTAAGATACATAGCACAAGGGCCTACACACACTGACATTTAAACGCTAGTAATAAAAGATTAGTCATATTGAAATGTATTCAGTCTTCCTTCTTACATTATATAATTAAATCCTTTTAATTAAGACCAATGTTGTCTATCTGAAAAACATAAATACAAGACCCGTAAAATTTTTCATGTCACGTGCCATCTGTGATTTTACTTGTTAGCGACCTGCTGTACTACATGAATTCACTCACCGATGGCGGTGACATATGGCGCCCAAACGGACATCGAAAACGGGATCACATGACCGTATGAATTTCTAAGCCTACTTTCTAACATGAGTTCGATTAAATAAAACCTTCAAAGACATGACAAAACACAAAAAAATCAGAGAAACAGAGAAAGAACAGATAAAAAAGGAAAGAGTGGTTTCTCTCCCCTGATGCTGCGACTCTAGTATTCGGTTCACAGGGTTATGATATGTAATTACTTCGAAGAACACGTTCACAAGAAATGCTTATCCCCTTGTTGAATGACTCTTTTGGGTCATTTCACTTACGATTAAAGGATGAGTCCATGAGCCTCCACTGGCTTCGTTTCCCTCTTTCGAGGCGGTTCTCGACACCTTTATTATGTTTGAACCTTCGTCTCCGCTTCCTAAGAGGTTGTTCCATTCTTTCACTGTTACTTGTGGAGGATTTGCTGAAACCTGTATGGGATCTTCAGGATGACCTGTGAATCGCTTGTGTGACGGTCGAGATAGCTCTCTGGCAAGACCGTCGATGACTTCAACTTCCTGCGCTTCCGGGAGACACTTCGCTGGACATGACCCGCACCAACTGCAGATGTCTGCATGGGTGAAGTTGGCGGAGTATCTGGTCCTTTAGGGACGTATTCGTGCTTTCATTCCTCTTGGATTCAACACTTAATGCGTTTCTCTATTGTAGTCAACAGTTCGCACATTCGCGGTGCGCTTTCCCCTTGAGATCCGGTGTACACCAATTCCAAATATTGTTGTTCCACCTCTTGTAGTAGCCATACACTATTTCTCGGAACTTCTGTTTCTGTAATACTTTCTTGCACTATCGGACCAGTCCCCATGATCTCTCTCATTACCATTTTTTCTTCTACGGCTATTAGACTCCTCCTTCGCTCGATGTATACGTCAACCGTATCTTGCTCCGTCGGTTTCATGGTAACTTCATTCATTATTATTTTTGTGTTTACCTCGGCTCGAGTAGCCTCTTCGGAACTCGTCAAACCTTCTTCATTACCTACTAGTGTAGTCATTGTATAAAAAAATAGATAAAAAATTGTTACAAGCATGAAACGTGCTATACATACGGTGTATAGTATTTGGTCGCCCAAATACCATACTAAAATCTCCAAAATTCTAACTTGTGCTACGACCGCCATCTTGGAAAATGGCGGCCATTTTTTTTTACTTTTCGTGGAAATTAGTGCTATACTTCAAAACGTGTTTTAAATTGGTTTGTTCATCATGAAAATTACAAATCTTTGTTGTCAAGACCATTTCTTGATTGACCAAAAGCCACAAAATGGCACTAAAGTTAAACTGATTGTTATAAGATTCTATTTTCACTTAGAATTTTTAAAATAATGAAGGTAGAAATTAATACCAACAACATAAATTGCTCGAATTTTTCTCCTAAATTGATTCCATAATTTTTCTGTGAAGAAATAACATAAGTGATAACATCAGTACAAAATGTAAGCACTCTGTGTAGGAAATAAATATCATAAAATTTCAAGTAATACTCACATTTTAATCTATTTGTAAAAGGTACCGAGCGGTACCGAAAAGTATTGTTTTCTGAGCCGATAATGTTGCATTTAGAAACTAAATAGAACATTACTGTGACAGAATAGGATGGATCAAATGACAAAAAAGTAATTACAACAAATTCAGAATTGTATCCTGAGCAAATATTATTTATAACCTTTTTCGCTGTGACGCTTAGTTTCCACGAAAAGTAACAAAAGTTAATTTTGGTCGCCATTTTCCAAGATGGCGCCGTGGCACAGGTTTGATTTTTGGGAACCTTTAATATGTTACTTGGATGACGGAGTACTTTCTATAATATATCACGTTCGCTACAAAGCAACGCATATATGTGTCACTCTGGTCACTTCCATGGACTGAGGCAATAATTTGAAGATTACAAATAAATCGGAAGCCACCGGAGTGATTTTACCTACAGACCACGAGTGCGTTGCTACCTAAATGGGTTTTTATTATTTCCTAACATTTGAACATGTATTTTTAAACAAAATACTAGTTTTTATTGTTTAGAGCATTTTCCAAGACGACGCATATGCCCGTCGCTCGGTCAACAGCATGGAAAATAGTAAAAACTAGTAGTTTGTTTTAAAATAGACCAAGCGTCACACATATGCGTCTTTGTAAATTTGCTTATTTGGATAGTTTCAAGGTAATATTATAAAAAAAAAGGGAAAACTGGTAATTGAACAAATTATTACAACTGGTGACATCTGCACATTTATAAAATTTTGTAGAACTCACAAATGTTATGTAACTCATAAAAATGACTGTTCTTGCCATCACTGATTTGGCCTTACTTCTCATGGTAGCTATTGATGCACGCTGGCATACCCTTTGGGTTATTGCAAATGCAACAAGTATATAATGTATCATTCTTTTATGTTGATTTCTGCAAATGTAACACCTCACTCTCTTTGCCAATTTGACTGGAAAATGAGCTGCAGTCGATGATGTGCTGGCACGAAAAGGACGTCTGTTGGCCTCCAGTTGGAGGTAATGCGTTATAATAACATCCCCGTAAGCAAGGTAAGTCATTTTACCATATAGCTTTGAAAAAAGGTACACACTATTCCAAAGCGAAACGTCTAAAAGATGAAAAAAATGATGTACCAGAGAAGTGATTTCCATGGAGTTGAATAGTAAGAGAGCATTTGATCACTTCGATCGATTCCGCCCATTCCTTTATTGTATTCCACTACCATGGAAGGTTTCGTGGTAGTAATGCCTCTTTTGTTAGTAACTTCCTCCATTTGAGGACCATATGTAGTAGAAATCATAAGCACGTTCCTCTTATCTCGCGATTTCATGAGGGGTAACATTACCTTTTTGGCGGCTTATATATTCACCCTTCTTCAACTTGGATGTAACCACTGTCTGCGGGTTGCCTGCTCTGTCGGTTTGAAGTGTCCCACACATATTTGTTCGGTTGTCTAGCTAATTTTCTGCTAAATCCACGATGTTATAAAAATTGTCTAAGAAAACTGTAGGACCTTTGCCTAAGAAGTTTTTTATTAGCTTCATTACAACGTGAAATGTGTGAGATGTGGCCTTTATCTTGCTGCAGTAGAATTATTTTCCCTTCATAAATAAATATGTTAAGAATAAACCTTTCTGATGTACATAGCTCATACAACTTTATTCCGTACTTATAAGCATTATTTTTTATATACTGACGAAATGAAAGTCTTCCACGAAAGAGTACCATGGTTTCATCCAAAGAGAGAAATTTCCCGGTACTATAATCACTATTAGAGGTTTGTAATATATGATTTAAGACCTGGTCTATTTTGTGCAATTTATGGCTAGTACGATCTGTTTCACCATCATAGAAACACAAACAATGTAGAATGTTCTCATATCTGGTGCGAGGCGTTGTGTTACCGAAAATCGGGTGTTCGTATAAGGGATCCGTCGACCAGTGTAGTGCTTCAATGAGGGAAGGTCTATATTATCCATTAGCACACTTAGACCTAAAAACCTTTTAAATTCATCTCTAGTAAATCATTCCATTTATTCACGACTGCGTGTTTTTGTAGAGGTTGACCTCGGTAAGCTGCAGCTCTTTTATTGGTCCATGTGACAATTTTATCTAACAGAGAATCATCAAAAATCCTGGTGAATACTTCGACTGGATCAGTTGTCTGTATGTTTATTTGTTCATGACCTGTGTAATCAAAAATTTGAGGGACATTATCTGTGACTTTCCATAATCCTTCGACAGCCTCGTAATGCTCGTGGACAGCATTGACGACAAATTGTACATTATCAGCCACATATTCTAAATTACCTTCATCATTTCCATCTTCATTGCCTATTTCCATCTCTGCATTTTCTTCTATAGGATGAGGCACATCGCTATCTGCACCGAATTCCCTGTCACCCGTTTAAATGTTTTCACATTCGTAAAGTAATTCTACTTCAGCATGTTCTACTGCAGGATCAGCAAAGTTACTTCACTATCTATAGTATCATAACTATCAGAAGAAGATGGACTATATTCACTTCCACCGTCAGATGAGAACAAAGAACTATGCTCGAACTCACTCCTGCTTTCAACACATAACATACGATCTATTTCACTATCCCGTACAACTCGCCTTTTATTCCGTTTCATCGTTAGTAATGTTCTGTACGACAAACTGTACTACACACACACAAACTCAACTGATACGCACGTGGTGATTGAGTTAACTCACATCAACAACTAAGCAGTGATGCAGCTAAAATGGGAACAGTCTTGCGAACTGTTATGTGGCGTCACTAAGCGTCATACCACCAGACCAAACGACATAAATGTGTGTCGGTTATCCCTGTAGACCGATGTGAAGAGTTCAGGGCTTTAAAATAGACCTTTGGTGAAAAATTAGCCGTTACATAACAACAGAACGCTTACGCAAATGTGCGTCGTTAGTGAATTTTAATGGGACTGGCCGACGCAAACGTGCGTTGACAGTCTGTGGGAAGCAACAGGCCGACGCATACATACGTCGCTGGTCTATGCGAATAACTAATTCCGTACTATTGCGGTAGCGAACGTGATATACTAAGATCCATGATTTAAATGTTTTCTTTAAAAGATCTAAGAATTTTGGCTTAAAAAAGTAGTTTTCGTTTGATGTCATTTTCTGGCTTTAGGATTCGTCAAATGAAATAGAAAAACGGTAGATACTTGATAAAAATATTGATAATTTTATGCTGAACAAACTTCGTTTGAAACTTTTTCAATGCGATACTTAGTTTCTACGAAACTTGAAAAAACTTAAGTATGGCAACCATTTTCCAAGATGGCGGATTTAGCTCAAGTTTGATTTTGTGGGGACTTTTAATATGTTATTTGTATACCAGGTTTCATGCTGTAAGAATTGTTTTACCTAATCACAACATTTTGGCTTAAAATGACTGCACTATACGAATCGTCTATCTTGTTTCTGAAACGGTGGACCGACAGTAGCACTTGGATATGGTTATACTCGCGCCACCTACTTGAAACGTGACTAAGCCCAGCTTAAAATTCTACTGTCCTTTGTACTTGTTAATGAAGTCTTTACCAAGCAACAGACTTTGATTCATTCCATTAACCACCATCACTCGATGGTGGATACTCACATTATCCAATACCTTAAGTAACACTAGTTCACTCTATATTTCGCGTGCCGGAGAAGTCAGCGAAAATGATGTCCCTTCGAGGTTTCATTTGTGGGCGCTTAACTATATGCCACGTGTCCTCGTCGCACAAGGAGATGTCCGCTCCTGTGTCCACCAAACCCATTATGCGTTTTCCCAGAATTTCAATGTCTATCCTACCAATATGAGATGTACTCTCATTCATTTCCTGGCACACTTCAGAATGACTTTCTTGAGTATCCTTTTCACAAATCCACTCTTCATTATTTATAGTGTGCTGATGGTTTATCACAAAGGTTTTGCAATTACACATCTTGATGTAATTCCTTCCTTCCTTCCGTGATCGCCCGCATTGTCAGATATCACACTCCTCACTACCTTGGTCATTACTGCTCTGAGTTTCGTCATCCAGAGCTTCATCCCTGGAATACTGCAGGATTTTTTGCCCAATGTAATCTTGGGGTGCACGCGGCAGGTCTCCACCACTAGCGCACTCCGGTGTATACTCGCCTTGCCTTTTATTCTCCGAGTGTCTAACAGTGCTTGTTCCCCGGTGGTGACTACAGTCCTCGTTGTCGCATCGATATACTCTTTCCTCTGAGGCATGGTACAGCTCCTAATTTCTTCTGTGATTTCAAAAGTATCGTCGTCTAGCCAGCCGTGATCTTGATTTGCTCGAAATATTAGACGATCTGACGGTTAGATCCTGACGTTATACGATCTGAAGAATTTAGGATTATATCTTCAGTCGTTATACGTTCTGACGTTTCTATTCTTGATTATTCTCAATATTATAGGATCTGTCTGACGTTTCAGTGTTTAGACGTTCTGTCGCTTTTGTTATACGTTCTGACGTTTTTTTTAGACATAGGGCCTACTTTCAGGAAAACTTGCGTTGCTTGCGATTTGGGTGAGTAGCCAAATGAAATACGTGTTTTATTGTAAGGCAAGTGTAAAGGCCGCTTTAGACGATACAATTTCTCGTACAATGAATCTTAACAAAAGCAGAGTGCCAGCGTAAAAAGAAAAAAGTTATGGATTTATACCATAGCATCTTGCTCTATTGTAGTATTCTTGCTTTCACACTCTGGCAGTACTGCTAATCGTAACATTCATCCTAGCATAAATGCTGTCATCTAAAGCGGCCTTAACACGTGTTTCAATTGACCATTCACCCAAATCGCAAGCAAAGTGAGCAACGCAAGCTTTCATGAAAATCAGCCCTTAAAAGTTTTGGTGGTAATACATTCCAGGGTGTAGCCGCGGGGGCACTGGGGACTTCCTTAATATTTTATGACTTTTTGAAAAACCACCAATTCTTATTTTATGCATATTGAAGGCCCGATATCTTTGGTGGAAAAAAATATACAAAAATCTATTTTTTCACACAAATAAATTATACATTTATGTCAGGACAAACTACAGTAACAATTTGAAATTAAATATTTGAATTTGAATGGAGCTACAAATTTGGTGCAAATTGGATATTGGGGTGAATAATGCTAGTGTGCGCTATGGTATGAATATAACAGATCCTTATCTCTTCTGGGAGACCGGATAAAAAAAAATCTTATTTTTTTACACGTTAGGTACTTATATCAGGAGATACTAAGATAGAAATTTCATCTTTCATATTTAACTTTGAAGGGAGTTACAAATTGTCCCACAGGGCAACTGAGCCTCTAATATGCATAAAATACATTTTTGGGGGGGATTTTCAAAAATTCATAAAATATCAAGGAAGCATATATCAGTCTTCATATACTGTAGACTTTCAATAGTCTTTGATATGTGAAAGTATATAGTCACGGAAATACATACTGCGGGAGTCTAGCAATTGTTTAGTCTGCCGCATCTATTTCTCAGGCATGGGACAGCTTAATTAATTATAACTGCCTCTGGCCAATAATTATAATTAAAATAAAAAACTAAATGTTAGTTTCTATTCAACTCCCACAGTACATACTTCCGTGACTGTACAAGAAATCAACGTTAATATTCAATCTTTTCTGGGCTAAAAGCGTCCTGAAAACCGAAATTCTTTCTAATTCGAAAACCACGTTTGGATACCATTTTGACCAGTTCGATTATGTTTTGTTTTTCATTGAGAGGACTAAAATTATCAAGCAGAATTTATTGTAAAGATGTTTTTGCTTGAATATCCTATGAAAAACCAGTCCTCAGGTATTACATTTTCCTTAAACATCTGTTACCCCAAATTTTGGTATGCACCGCTATACAAAAATGGTCCCCATTAATTAATCGGTTGGTATAAAAGTAAAAGAATACCCGGTTTGAACTATTCTTATATAACGGATATAAGTACTTAAAAAATGAAATGGATCGATCAGCTAAGCTGGACGATTTCAGATACACTATGCACTAAACCTTGTTTGAATAAACGTCGGACTATTTTGGGTAAACACGAAGTATGATACACTTTGGTATTTGGCCCCCATAAGTAAATACGATCCCCCAACAATTTTTCTGGCTACACCGCTGATACGTTCTGACCGGCTCCCGAAATTTCTGGGGTAAAAGGGAAAAAATCTGAATTTATTACTTGTAACTTTTAGAGTTCATTGGGAATTGCGTTTTTTTTTTATTTCCGGCCGAATTTTCCATACTAACCCGTTTCACCACTTACAGCTGCCCATATATGTTTTTCCATGAGTTGTAAAAAGGAAATAAATCCACCAACTTTTTAAAATTTTACAATAAAAAATACATCTGGAAATTGCGCAGCACGCAAGAATCAGAAAAACGTTCTGATTGTTCAGTAAAAATATAGTTTCCTTTCAAAAATAACAAAAATGTTACACAGTTTTTGTTAATTTTCCACGACCCGGTTTTTTGATTCATTTCCATCTTCCAACTACCGATTCAATTTCTTTCTATTCCCTCTCCCTTTCCTCTATCCGCATTAAGCCAATTTGCCCTTCCAAACTCAAACCGGATTTGAGCTATCTTAACTGACTAGGACGCTTACCCAATTTTGACTTATAAAATATTTATTATTCCGATTTTGACCTATACTGGAAAACATTTTATTATCCTGATTTTGACCTTCATTTAAAAATTTAAAGACAAATTCATTGTACTTAAAATTGCCTAGATGGTATTTCGAGGCGTGCTCACTTCGCCGAAAACGCACTTCACCGAACTGGCAGTTGACCGAAGATTCAGTTGACCGAAAATGGCGTTTTTCATTCGATAAAGCGCTTCCCTGCATTTCACCGAAGCGTCAGTTCACCGAAGCGGCACTTGACCGAAAAGGAAATAGCTTGTCCCGGCAGTTGACCTACCAGGCACTTGACCGAATATTAATTCACAAGTCCGGCACTACACCGAAGCGGCAGTTGACCGAAAAAAATGTTGAAAGGTATCACTTGACCGAACGTTCACTTCACCGAAGCGACACTTGATCGAACGTGCAGTTCATCGAAGCGTCACTTGACCGAACTTGCAGTTCACCGAAGCAACACTTGACCGAACCTGCAGTTCACCGAAGCGGCACTTGACCGAAAATCGAAATCGTCTGGATCACAATAGTAATCGTCATCGTAATACAACTTCCGGTTCAGGAACCAGTACTTTTCTAGTGTGCCACTCGAAGCTGAGCGATTCGATTGCAACTTCTCTTTCAGTGAGTTTACAGCTCTGTGCGATATATTTTTCTCGATTAGTTCAATTTTCTTTCCTTCCGGAGTGTTCATATTCACCTTCATACTTGGTATATGCATTTTTCGTGAAAATCAGTGAATACTTTCCGTAGACAAACTAATTTGGCTGTATTAATTTACCTGTTGCATTTTATTTATGTATGTGTCTCGTTTATAAGTAGGAGAAGCGTGTACACAGGGTAAATATATGGGAGTTAATTCGTGTCTGTTATGTAGTTATTTATTTATATATTAAAAGTACTGATTTAAAAATATTTTTTTTTTCAAAGTTTAGAGCAAGGGAACACAAGAAATAACTATTCAAACTAGGGAGGTACTGTTATAGTTTTACGTCGCCAGAAAATGGAAGAATTACAGGTAGAACGGAAAACATTTTTTGTTCGACAATGTGGAATAAGCAAAATTATGTAGGCGGAGTCAAATTTAGCAAAGCACAAAGAAAAAGTACATAAATGTGACATCAGACGACATGTATATTGTGAACATGGCTACAGGTGTAGAGGGACATTACACAAGATGTGAGTTAACAGCAAATCTTTTGAAGCCGTATGAAAGTCATGGTTTAATAAATCTAACGACAAATTGCAGAAAGTGTGGTAACCTTTGTTCCAACAAAAATAACTGACGTATATGAGAACAAACTGTAATGATACATGACCGCACCTAACCTCCACGTTCTCATGGTCAGTAATTGACGGGAATCAACGAAAATGCAAGAAAGCAATTAATAATAAATATGAACATATGAAAATATATTTTGATAATATACATGAACTCACCAAACCTTACCTAACCTCCACGTTCCCATAGTCACTAATTTAAGATAATGTGGGAAAAATGCAAGAAAGCAATTATAAATTTAAACATCCCCACCCTGCGCGGTAACCGAACGAGACAGAAAACCAGTGAACTAAACGTGAAAATTGACTGTTTTAAAATTTTCGTAGCTTTCATAAAGCTTTTAGTTGAAAACCAGACGGACGACCAACTTCGGAAATAATGCCCATCAAAGGTATCGCCAATATCGTGTGTTCGCCACACCGGTTTCAGTTCAGGATTCCTAGTTTTCCGTAAGTAAAAGGTGTATTATTTACGAGGTGCATTGTGATTTTTTTAATGTAAGCGGTGAAAGTGCGTTATTTGCTTTAAATAAGGCAGGTTTCTTACCCGCTTTAAAGTGC
>JAGDQP010015038.1:18906-43675 GCA_022664845.1 Lepisma saccharinum | reverse complement strand
CTATACAAAATGTTCACCAAAGTTATTTTGAATCGTATTGAACGAGACTTGGATTTTAATCAGGGAAGGGAACAAGCCGGATTTCGTCGTGGATTTAGCACAATGGACCACATACAAACATTGAATGAAGTTATGGAAAGGACTAATGAATATGAACTTCCACTATGTTTGGGATTCATAGATTTTGAAAAGGCTTTCGATTCGGTCTCCTTGTCAGCAGTACTTAAATCACTTGAACATCAAGGCATCGAAAGTGCATACATCAAGTTACTGCGAAACATTTACTCGACTGCCACTTCTGTCATTAGACTGCATCAAGACAGTGAAAAATTTAAAGTTGGAAAAGGGGTAAGGCAAGGAGATTCAATTTCTCCAAAACTGTTTTGTGCGGTCCTGGAAAGAGTGTTCCAGAATTTAAACTGGGATGAAGTTGGAATTAAAATTAATGGCGAATATCTTCATCATCTACGGTTCGCTGATGATATAGTCCTGTTTGCTTCAAGTGCAGAAGAACTACAAACCAGAATGGAAGAACTGAGTAACGAGAGTTCTAAAATAGGCCTTAAAATGAGCTTAAGTAAAACTAAAGTAATGTACAAACAACATGCTGCAAAGAAGGAAGTGAAGATTAACGGAGAGACAATAGGCATAGTTGATGAGTATGTTTACCTAGGCCAGCTTAAAACATCGAATGCAAAGTTGACTGATGAAATAAATAGAAGATGTAAAATGGCGTGGAGTTCTTTTGGAAGACTACACTTTATTTTCAAAAGCAAACTTCCAATGTGTCAGAAGCGTAAAGTTTATAATCAATGTGTCTTACCTGTAATGATGTACGGCTGCGAAACTTGGACATTGAATGCGCAAACGACTCAAAGATTGAGAGTCACACAAAGAGCAATGGAGAGGTGCATGCTAGGAATAACCAGGAGGGACAGGAAGAGAAATGAATGGATTCGCGCACAAACAAAGGTAGAGGATGTAATCAAGAGTGCGAAGAAGATGAAGTGGAGATGGGCCGGTCACATAGCTAGACGAACAGATGGAAGGTGGACGACAAATGTACTACAGTGGATTCCTAGAGAAAAGAAACGACCTAGACGACGTCCAAATGTAAGATGGGTAGATGAAATCAAGGGCTTTTCAGGAGCTACATGGATGAGGATATCAGCAGACCGAGATATGTGGAAAGAAAAGGGGGAGGCCTTTATCCAGCAGTGGATAGAAAACGGCTGAATATGATTATATATATATATATATATATATATATATATACATATTAGAGGAGTTCCTTGTATCTGAGACACTACTACAGGGCACTTGCGAGTAGCGACAGGAAGAGCTCATTGTGAGAACACGAGTTAATCGTGCATGCAATTAAAAAAAATACTGTACCTGACTTATCTAACCTCCACACTGATTGCGTTTGTTCACTAATCTTATTAAATTTCCTAACGCGTTGATATACATAAAAGAGAGAAACGTTATTTTCACTAAGAAAAAAAAACTACACCAGGTTTCGATCCATCGTTACTTGCATTAGCTTTCGAACATGCTATCAAATATCAATACGCTAAATTGCCAACTGAATGCAGTTGTTTGGAAGTACTATTTACTGTTAAGAAGTAATGCACGAGGATGGCTCAGCTCTTGCTGTCGCTAGTCGCAAGTTATTATACTAATTCAGCATGAAACAATTACGCTTCCCGCTACCCACCGTACCCACCGCTTTATACTTTCCTGATTTAATTGTTTTGATGTTCTGTTTCTTCTCCACCAGTAAATCCAAGCTCCGATAATTACATAGAAGAGTTTTACAACAGTTATGGTAGGAACTAAACTACCTTCGTCCATATCTGGAATGCACACTTAACAGGATACAGGTAAATATGTTAATCTAAAATATTGTTTTAAACTTCTTTTTTTCATAGACGAGAATAACTAACTCGCATTTAGATACGTTTTCATACACTGATATTTTTAACTGCTATTGTTAACAAATATTTACATATAGCAACTATTGCTATCACTGTTACGAAATAAAAGCAGTTTTGCACATTTGTAGGTCGAAATTTTTGTCAGTGGGTAGAAGGGGGGAAAATTGAATGTATTACTTATTCCCCCCTACTTGTAACTTTCGAGTTCATTGTGCATACATTGCTTGTAAATAACATTCATTTGAAGGTTTCTATTGCGTTCTTTGTTTCATTTTCTGGTCGATTTTTCCATTCTTACGTCTCAACACTTAAAACTGTGAAGATGTTTTTCCATAAGTTTGAACAAGGAAACAAATCCACCAACTTTATTTAATTCTACAGGAAACAATACAATACTTGTAAAGTGTCTGAGCAGTACGAAAGTATCAGAAGACCATTTTGAATATTCAGTGACAATATTGTTTCTTTTTCAATAAATAATAAACATATTATACAGTTTTTGTTAATTTCCTACAAAACAGCTTTTTGGATTTGTTTCCTTCTTCAAACTGACGCTTCAGTTATAGTATTACTAATATTATTTACGCTTTTAACAGCAAACATTTCAATATAAACTTTTAGGTGATGTCAGTGTCTCTTGGAAGAGTAATAATATGAGTTCTTACGCAGACATAAATACACGTTTTACTATTTACTTTTACTTCTGATGGTCAGCGTTAGTGCAAGAAACTATACTTTTTCCTGAACTGCAAATGCTTCAAGCTATTTCTTGTTCTAAGTTTGACCTTATCTTTCACAGAATGTCAGTCTGCATAAACATTAGGAGTCGTAAATTCTTCTTTAAATATATCTTCGAAGTTGTACTCCCAGAACAACAGAAACGCACAAGCTGTAATTACCTGAAAGGTTCTATTCGTATGCGCAGCTTGTTTGTATAAGGTCAAATCAAACATATGCAAAATGTATAAGTTAAACGCACGTCTTATATACGTAGCATACTGCACACCATAGCTATACCATGACACTTTTTCATTAATGGCGTAAGAAACAAACATTTCTGAAAATCAAGCATTCATTATGATCTATAAACTAAAGGATTCTCTGTGCAAAAGAACCCACGATATATTTGTTTACACTTAAGCAACTATATATTTTATGGAAGTGATATTTAAGAGTGAAAACAAACAATAATGTAGAAGAAAAGCAAAGTAATTTATGAAAATAAGCGCATGTCTTGTTGCACAAGTTTCAAATGACTTTTGAACTGGTGGTAACCATTAAATGGGGAGATTTGTAGCACATTTTAACAAAACCTCTATATCCTTCGAGATTATTTTGGACGCTAAAAGTAGCTAAATAAAAATTCAAATAACTGTCTTGACTATTCGTGCTTAATTAACTGAAGTGAAAGAAAAGTAACGAGGATGTAAATTAAAACGCCAATGCCAATTTTATTGTTGCTGGTACTAAATTTATGGTTTATGGAATTCACAAGTTCATCGCCGCAGTAACAAACATTCCCCATAGATTCTATCCTGGGCAACATCAAGCTAGTTTTCGCCTCTCGAATATCTCTTCTAATTTTGTTATCCTAACGACGTCTTGGTGTTCCCAATGGCCTCTTTCCCTCCAGCTTACCAACACACACACACACACACACACACACACACACACACACACATATATATATATATATATATATATATATATATATATATATATATATATATATATATATATATATATTTCAAAATCTCATTTTCAAACACATGCAACATTTATTACAGGCAGAAAGAAACACTTCGTCTATTTTAAATTCCAGGTCTCTTGATATCAAACGCGAGGTTAGAACTTTCTGGGCTAAATAGAAACATGAGTTGCACGGTGTTAAATGACTTTTCGTTTCTTCCGTGGCCACGTTCTTGCTGGTAACACATGCGTAAGCATTTAAATGAGTTTTTTGTCTCTATAATCACATCCTTTATTATTATTTCTCTCTGTCTTTATCCTCTGTGTTTCGGCTTGTTATTCTGTTTTCTGTACGTTCACCTGTAGATTTATTTCATCGGAAACTTCTACTAGCACATAGGTGTTATTTTATAGTGCAGCGATATCGTTCCCTATTAAGTGTATACCAGCCGCATCTACGAACAGTTGGTTGAAGCCATTCAATGTTAGTCGCTTTTTGTCCTCTCTTATTTTTAGAATCGCATATTAAAACGCAAGTTAAGCAGTAGTGGTGGCAAGGCATCACCTTGTTTCAATCCGATGCGAATCTTGAAAGTATCTGGCATAATATTTAAGTAACTTCTAGGGTCACGTGCCGGATATAGATTTTTAACAAAAATCCAAATTGCAGGGCCCGATCTTTGAAACACAATTTGTTATTAAAATCGCGTATTAAATACACACATTAAATTCCTTGTGCGTTTAATGTGTGTATTTAATACGCGATAATAATAATGCATTTTGTTCCAAACATCAGACCTTGTAATTTTGATTTTAGTTAAAGATATGTGACATAATGTTGCCTATACGTATTCAGCTTATGAGACGCATTCTCACTGGTTGAAGAAGTGTTTCAGAATCACACACACACACAAGAAAATGAAGATTGTATTCTAAAAATTCACGTTGCGCTGAATGTTAAAAATAGTACTGAAGACAAAGAGAATAATACACACTCACTCTTGAAATGATCTTATTTTTGTTTAATGCCCACTGAATAAGCATTACCCAGGTTTTCTGGGCCTATTGTTAAGGGACACTTTCTGTACTGAATGGTATAATGTTAACTAATTGCTGCAATTTTCATTATATTAAGACATCACATGGATGTATCTTAAAGGCTCACTGTATAATTATAACCAGGCAACTGCAAAGCTATACCCAAGGTGACCTCTGGTTTTAAAGATTATTTAAAACCACAGAATTAATACAAGTATTGACAAAGAGCATTTTTCTTTATTATGCATGATTATTGATATCTTTAATGTTCTTTGCAAAATTAATCCAGATTACACTGACCAAACGGCAAAATCTAAGACCATGAGATAAAAACCCAGTCTGTAGGAAAAGAAACTGCACAGTTGAAACTAATACTAGAATAGGCCATTAATGTAATGTCAATTTTCCTGATATATATAATGTTCATCCGTGCATATACTTTTCATATGAAATTCTCTTATGTTAGTTCCACTTCTGAACTTGCTTAACCATATTGGAAATAAAAGTTTACTTAGTAGTACAGTTCAAGATTCATTGAAGCAGGATCACCATAGCAACAAGTAACAAACAAGATTCCTAGAGTGCCATATATTAACAGATATTATAGTTACAGTATCACTATCTGTAAATATCCTCATATTAGAAGTTCAATTGTACTTAATGACATCCAAAAACATTGTCTCTTGCCATATTATTTTTATAATTTTCATTATTCGTAATCCGTGCACTATTCTGGGACATACATCCTTACCAGTCACAAACCGCGATCGTCAATAAACTTTCGAGTTCAAACATTGTTAACACATCAGAAACGGAAATTCAAATTTATCACAATTAAAACACGGAATAAAACCTTTCGTAAAATTCCACCTTCTCAGATCACTTTTACATTATTTGCCATTATTAAGTGAACGTTTTGTGCATATACGTTACGCATTATAAACGTGGAAGAACTGGACCATACCGTGTTTTTCTTTTCGGAACATATTGTGCACTTTGATTGTCAGTGTATGACAAGAAAGAGGGTAGTTCCGTTAAAAACAGGACGTCTGGTCACCCTACTTTAAGCGTAGTTTGATTTTCAGTGTATTTTTCCCGTCAAATACTTTAAACTACTGAATTTCATTATTAGGTTTTTCGGGTAGCTGCTTGAAAGTAAAGTTAAAATCACTTTTAAGAACAAGTTTAACGTTTAGAACATCTAAAATACTCTGTTTATGGTTGTAGCAAAGGGTTTTATATATTTAATAGAGAGACGGACACCAAATTGGAAGGACGCTGAAGTTCAACATTTCGACATGCTTGACTATTATCAAGTAATACGTATCTTAAAAAGGGATGTTTGAAAGAAGATGAAATTAAATGATAGAAAAGCGTGGGAAGAATTTGACGTATTATTCAAAAAAGGTTTTCATATTAATATGTTACATCAGATATTTCAATTTGATCTAGTATAAACCGTACATACATCGGAAGCGGAAGACCCTGGGTAAAACTCTTTATTATAATAACCTAAATCTGAATTATATTTGACGCCTATATTATCCTATGAGTTGGTGGAGGTTTGTTAATAATATTTTTTTTGAATCTTGAATACATTTCAGTTGATTTTCTAACTAAATGTCTTGTATTAATACAATAAGCTTCTCAATATACCTTTGAATATTTACATCTGCATTTGAGCCTTTAAAAATGAAAGTAAAGATTTATACAGCAATTGCACATATCGAAATAGTTAGATATTAAAGATTTGATAAAAAAAAGTTCTTATTAGCGTTGATGGTCTTTTATTTCCATTCCGCTTGTGGTTAATGCTTTAATTGTGGTCTTTGCACCCTTTTATAAATAGTTTGGAAATTCAATTTTATCTACGATATCTCCGAAATTGTAATTTTGAAATATATGGTTACTACGGCTACCACTTAACAATGTCAATGTTGTGGCCCATTATAAACAGGAATAAATAGACATTTTGACGCCCATGTTTCACCTGAATGCTTTGGAAAATCAAACCCTCTTTTCTGTCCATGCAAGGCCACAGACTTTACATAGTTTGAAGAATTGCTTTCTAATTTCCTGCATAAAAATGTGACGTCTATAGAGGAAATGAATTTCATATCCGCCTTTCAAATATGTGGCTGAGTTTGGAGACTTCTTTTCCTCATATCCATATATTATTCCCACGCCATCAAGCAAAGGGATTATGCTGTAGCCTTCGTTTCTAACAAAAAGACATCTTCCTGTTTTATTGTCCATCCATCTTTCCACTGACACTTCCAACGCCAGGAAAACCTTACCTTAAATTCACAAGAAATGAACTCGTAATATTACGAAATCGTAGGAATTGGAAGAAAGAAGTGAAACAACTGTTTGCCTACAAATTCGTACAACTACTCTTATTAAGATCTTTGTTCTGAATTTACACAAAACTGAAGAGCTGATTTCCTAACGGCTGAGGTCACTACATAGAGATCGATACCATACAAGCAGCGCAAGTTGCTTACAGCATGAAGTTTTATCAAAACATTATTTTATTTCTAGTCCTACTAGACAAAACTCAGAATAGTACACTGACTTAAAACCAGAGCCGCTAGTTTCCTTTCTACTGGCAACGGAAAGTTATGCTGAAGTATTAATTCCCAATTATTATTCTTCAATGATACAAATATATTTAAACGCAAGGAAATGCAACGTTTTCATTAAAAAAATCCAATATGCCGAGCTAACAATTTGAGTCGATTATTTATCACACGTTCAAACATTTATTTATTATTATTATTATTTCTTAAATATAAATTTTCAGGTCGAACCTGTATTCTATCAAATCTGAAAAAAAAACGTAAAATATAATTAAAGGTATGATTAAGACTCTACTGGGATAAAAAAAGCACAATCACATTTTGTAATTTTACATTGATTTTTAACAAGCGTTTAAGAAATCACCTGGCGTCTGTAGGCCAGTTTGATCTCGAAAACGATATATTTCTCTACAGTTTCGCCGTCAACGTTTCACGTTCTGGTTATGTTCAGTTACTTTGCACACATATAATTTCAATATAAATTAAACTTGCTATTTAAATTGATTTTGGAGTGACAATAAATATTGATACATTGACATTGCACGTACACGCACAAACACCCTTCGAGAAACTATAGTGAGGGTCATTCCGCAAAATAGGTCATATGGACATATGTTTGATTTCAAGTGGTTTGCAAGCAAGCTACAGCAGAAAGTATCAACCGTTTTTGGTGTTGAAATGTACACAATTATTTACTGCTCATCCTGTAATTGCTATACGCAGAAGAGCATATACCGCTTGTAAATGGTAATGCAGTGGGTTTTAAACGGTATACAGGATGTTGCTCTAGTGTCTTTCATAGGGTAATAAAATTATATTTTTCAACTATATTTTCGATGGTACCACTGTCGCCGAGACTGATTTCCATGGGGAATGAGTATGAGAAATCCTATTGTATGCAGAACATTAAAATGTTCTCGTTTCGTAAGGAAACATACGCCATTTTGAAACAATACGTAGTAGGATAGCGCAGGGTAACAAAGTATTCTATGGTACGTGTGGGATTCAATTACGTTTTTAAATCCGATCGAAACTATAACTAGAATACATGTTATTGATGCAGAAAGTAAACAACCGCAATTTTGAAATTATATACCATATCATGCTGGTTAACGTAAGTCTTAATCATATACATCACTGAATTTAATTCAGTTCGGGTTAAAATTATAGCCGTAATTACATAATATTAATCTGTAAGCAAACTGGTGCAATTTTGAAATCGAATCATGCTGGTTAACAAGTCTCAATGGTATTTACGTACGTAACTAATATTCGAGCCAACTTTGATTCAAATCGGATGACAAAAGTGTTTTCGGTTATACTTCACTTGTCAGTATAAAATTGAACGTATTGCACTTGTGTGTCTGCGAGCCTGAGCGTTCTGTGATCATACAAGCATTTAAGTATGTAAATAATTGTTCACTACGAGTACACTTGCATTCACTTTTCCAATCCAGAGGCGAACTAGTAACGTGACCATAAACTACATCAAGAGTTAATAGGTAGCGGATTTTGCCTAAAATACCTCTTTTTTCCTGCAGTGGAAATAATATGTTGGGTCATTTACAGTGGAAATACACCAGTTTTACAGTAGCTAAAAATGTCTATTCCATACGTCAGTACCTAAAAATGCCTATTTTGGGTGAAATGCAATTTTGTCTTGGAATCAAAAATATCATTAACAGTAAAAATAATTGTTTTTAGCTTTTTCGTCACGTTTACTACTCCTGATTGATACCTCTTTATTTGTCATTGACAATTTAGAGTGAAAGAAAGAGTTCAAGCATCTATGTGACAGAATAGAAATATTTTCCCATTTCTGCATGTGCAACCCAATTTAAGGATCTATGTATTCCTTTACCGCTTGTGCATGCAAAACCTACCTTTTTACCCTACAAGAGACAATCAGTTGGATATGAAAGCGAGTAAAAATGAGCACACAAAATGTTTCACTGTTGAGGTAAATTTTCCCTTTGCCCTTTAGATAATTTAAATAGAATGGCATTGGAAGCATTGTACGTGCGGGTTTTTGCTAGCAAGGCTTTGTCGTTGAGATTTTTGCTGTCGGTGTTTTTGCTGGCGAGGTTTCGACATCGAGATTATTGGCCGTCGGTGTTTTCCAACTGCCATATTTGTTTTACCGCCGTTTAAATGTGCTGTCGGTGTTTTCATTTGTCGGTCAATTGTCTGTCAATATTTTTACAAACGATGTTTTGTTAACGAGGAAATCAGGAAAGATCAATAAACTTTCAAATTGTTATTACTGTTGTAGGCCTATATAAGTTTTGTTTAATTAAGATTGCGCGGTGCAACTGAGCTGTCTTCAGTTTCACAGAGCTGAATGAGAATAAGAATAAGAACATTTCCGTAGGCAGGGTCCCCAGATAGTTCCGCCCTGAGATGTGATCGCTCTCCAACTTCTACTGGCGAACCCCGCATGCATGCATGCAAAACTACAGCCTCTGTTGTGGGTGTGGATGCTACGGTTTCAATCTCACGCAGTCATTTAACACGTGCAGGTTGTGTATAACAGAACAAAGGTAAAAATTGAACATTGATTGTATATGTGATAATATTCTGTTTCAAATTACTGTTGACAATTCTAACCATGCTGAAAATATTGAATAGAGTTAAAAGTTACCAGGACCTTTGAAACTTTATCTGTGAAACGGATGTTCATGAATTACTAGAGAATGAGTTTAGTTTTATAGGGACACTCAATATTCCCTTTATTCATTAATTTTCGATATTCAATAATAATTACTCTATAATGTAATTTATGTTTGACCAACTTGTGTTCCTCTTCATAAGAAATAAAATAACTTTTACTAGAAAATGGGATATGTGTATATTTGAATTATATTCATAGCCTTTAGACTTTAGGCATCTAAGACTCAGGCTGGGATAGCTGAGGGAAAAGAATTCGGAAAGGTGTCGGCCAGAGCTTATATTGATGGTGTCATCCTGGTATGACTGAGGAAAAACCTTGGATAAACCTCAGCCAGATCCTCGGTTGCTGAGATCGAACACACGACCTTCCGAATGCTACGCCAACGTATCCACGTAGCTACGGCTGCTCAGTCGATATATGTATAGTTTGTAATTCTCTTGGCTTCAGATAAGCTAAAGGTAAATAGGTAAGGTATTCCCTGTGTGATGAGCACGTTCCGTGAACAGCGTTCTACATTTTCGCGACCTACATCACGCTCGGTTTTCTTTACCTTCCAAGGTTCCCAGAAGTAAAACAGACACTAGTACTCAGTTTGATAGGAGCTTGAGAGCACATCAAAATACCAGGCTTGGAGGCACTGAAGAAAAGTGTCCAGGGTCCTGGCTGGGATATGAACCCCATTCGTAGTTAGACGAGCTTCCGCATCAGCCATGGCGACCCCTCATCTATTACCTTAGGTATTTATTAAAATAATATTGTGGTTCGTTATTAATAGCACTACATTCTCAGTTTTCTCTTTCATAGTATGAGACCTTGAATGAAGACATTTAGCTAAGTCGTCAACAACTTGTAGTAATTTGTCCATAATCCAGAAACAACATCGTGTTTCTGGATTACGTGAGGGCATGACTCCCAAGGGGAAGAAATGCGGGGTTTGCAGTGAAGTGATATAAGGTTATATGGATGTATGCAGTGCAGAGTCGGTTTATGTCGCGTAACATTGGCACAGCCACGGAAAAATATATTACGGGAATATAATATTTAGTTTATTTAACTTATATTGATGGGCTAGATAGGCACCTATGTCCTAAACGTGTAACTTGCAGCCCCTCTGACATGTTAAATCTTAGGCATACCTGAAGGGCTGGTGTTATCACTATTCCTTTTTTTTTCGTGACTGTACTAAATGTTAACGTTGCATAGTTTGACTACTTCCTCTGTTCTTCGCCTGTGGTTTCCTTTCTGTTAGGGAAGAGATGGTTTTATTTGTTGATATAGAAAATTCAGCAAATTGTTTAATGTGTGGAAGCATAGTAAATACTATTAAAAGTACAATATGCAGATACACTATGATACCCATAAAAGTGAATATGAAAATTATAAGAGAGTCGAATGGTCTGTTATTTAAAAAAAACTTATGAATGTTGCTTATGTATGCAAGAATGCAACACGAGTGAATAAATTGTTCGTCTTTGTCTTGAAAACGCCCTCTTAATAGCACTACAAAGATGAAACCACTTAACGATGGTATATTTGCGAACGAATGTTTAATTACTGCAACCGAGGAACTGTACCGTGAAAATGTACCAAGAGTTCGAAGACACTAGTTCATCGCCGTCCACGGTTATTCGGCTTATTGAATATCTAGCCAACAATGTACAAAAACAGTTAGTAAATAACAAAGCATTTCATGTGTTATTCTTTTTCACTACAATCTAGAAAATTGCTTGACGTGATTTAAAATAAAACTGACTCAGCTTAACTGGCCGGTGTGTGTGTATGTTAGCTATTGTACATGCTGTTATTTGTACAAGCGTACCACAAGATCTTGATTGTGTTACGTTGTTCAAACTTAACAGTTCTCCAACATCATCGTACTCACCTTTCCACCTTCATTTTACAACCTATGTATCATGCATATACTTCGCATTTTTTACGTGTTTAGTCTACTTTTTAAAAATGTATTTTGTTTGTTCAATATACACTTAAGACTGGAGTATTTGAGTGCACCCTATGCTTCCTTTTCTATGAACGATAAAAAAGGCGACGGCCTGGCATGACTCAAGTAAAGCACCTTCTTTTCCTGCTGCAGAAGTCTGGGACATGAAGCACGCTGCTGTGACGCCAATAGATATTAAAGTTAACGTTGACTGATTTAGCTGTTTCAAACCTTTTTACTTTTTTCAGATAGTTTTCTGAGATTTTACTATAACTTCCTATGGCTAAATAAATAATACCCTGGAGCATGAATTCCATATATAATACTAACAGACTGGTTAAATTAGTAAGGCGAGAACATAAGTTTTATATCTATAGCATAGATTCTTTCTTTTTGTTATTCACAGCTTTAACCAATTCTGCAAACGCCATGTCTCCCCTCCAGAACAATTTATATTAGAATATGAATTAATTTAAACGTGTAATACTATGCAAGACGAGTTGGTGAACTTCTAAGGACGGGACATACATGTGTTGATAAAATGTGCTGCGAATCACTGAATTAATAAACTCGCCACGTGACTGACAAAGAATGCAAGAGTGTTAACGTCTCAGTCAATCGGAAGTCAGTTCACTGTATCAAAACAACAGAAGATTTTGACACACCAGTCGAGTGCAATTTATAATATATTTTAATCAAATGGTATACAATTGAAAGAAGTCTTGTGTCAAACAAACATACCAGGAGAAGCAGAAAATATATAACGTTTCGGAGAATTCTTTCGCTGCCTGTACATTGCTATCATTCAACGAAGATTAAGTGCGAATTATCTTGCGTGTTTCTCTGCCGACGCTCAGGTAATATTCTCTCGTTTGTTTTAGATTTGAGTAGTTTTCACTGTCTCTTGATTAAAATCTCCTATCATAGGGTTGGGTTGTGAGCCCGTTGTTCTACATAACCTCTGCAGTGTAGAAACTTAGCTTTCCTGCACACCTTTTCTACACTTATTGACTGAAATTGCCTTAGTGTGGACATTGTTTTACGATTTGTATGCACTTGTTTTCCCACAATAACTTCATGTGCACATTTTTGACACTATTTCCTAATAGCACTTTCCTATCAAATTTCTTCAATACATAGCGAGAAAAGTACAATATTCTTGATTCTTTAATACAATAGACCTGAATATTTTGCCCCTCTCGCCAACTGTTTTTATTCTTTCCTAAACCACCAGACACGCTTGAGGTATACACTGCATCGATACATGAATTTTTGTATGTATATACTGTACAATATTAAACACGTAATAGGTCGAATCGGGTTGGTATCTAAAGAACAGTAAACACCTGTGGCAGAAACATCTGAAATGTTAGGTTCAACTAGACAGAATATGAAACAACATCTGCAACCAAATGTTACTAAATAATAGAGACCATTAGACTTCGGTAACATCTTTCAATAGGGTAGATTTCTAAACAAACTCTTGTCACCTTAAACTGGTGTACCAACGGTTGTCGTATAACATCAAAACCATCAAGATTATGTCTTCATGTGGCTGCAGGGTAATTCATCCAAGAATACGCCACAAATTTAGGTCACCATGTTGATCGTGATACATACAAATGACCCCAAGGCACCTGGATTTCACATACAACATAGCATATGACAGGTCGACATTGAACACAACTTCAGCTGATTACCGTGTAATTAAATTTGTCACATATGATTTCCAAACTATGTATGAGTCAGTTGGAAAATCACACAAACCTTTCACCGATATTCCACACTGCATTTAAGTCTTCATCATAGATAATAAAAATAAACAAGACCCACCACTATGCATACTAAAACAAGAGAATAGACTCTGTTTTCTTTATAGTACTTCTTCTTTTAATCTGTTTATTTTCAAAAACATTTGTCACCCTACTGCATATACATACTAATAAAATAGAAGTTTAATTATATGCAGCAGTAGTGGCGCAAGGACGGGGTGAGTGGGGCACTCGCCTCGGGCCACAAGGGGCTTCAGTCAGGGCGATCGGAAATGTTCGGCCGTTCTCGGAATCGTGACGTAGATAGGAGTCAAAACGTGGAGTTGAAAAGCTACGCTGGGCTCCTTCGCTACAGAAGGCAGTGCTTTACATACTTGTAATTCTTGTTTACTAAAGTAGACTTTCTGTAATCAATACATAATACACATATTTACAACATTGGAATATCCACACAGTATTGGTTGAATATTTGCATAATAGAGTAGGACGAAGAGAATTTAAATTTGATGCTTTATAAAATGTAATTGAAGGTAACACGATTCTCTCTCATCCACTGCTCCAAACAAATTCTAGGTTCCCAACTAATTAATTTTCTGTATCTACACGCACAAAGTCGGAGTGAACAATGAGTAAATAAGCATAATTTGGGCAACGTTATCCAGAAGGCAATCACGCCGTGGCCATAAAGAAATCTAGAAACAATATTTGATTCTCCCCAATCGTTTCTTTGTACTGAATATTAACAGCAATAACAAAGGGAAGGAGTTGTCAGGATTAAGGAATCGGTCCTGGCTTTATTCAAATACCATCTCGTCATTTGCCTAGTTCAACCGAGAGAGACTAGGGAAAACATCAGCTAGGGTGTCCGAAATTGCCTGAACTTCACAACCACTAATCTATATTGATTGGTCGATGTGTATCCAACTTCCCATTCTTAATATACATCAATATAACAAACTACCAAAAGATTTTTGAAATATTTTCTGTGTATACCGATTCAGTTATTTTAAACGGTATAAGAATCTAAGAATTATACAATTCAGAGTTAAATGAAAAACTACAATCATCTTATTAGTCTTCAGGAATAACCTAAATACAATATGTAGATCGTTAGATTAGCAATTGGAAGTTTCTGGGATGGTTCTTTTAAAGTATGCCCTGGTTGACATCCATCCATTATTCCGACCTGAGCCAAAGTTGAATAATTAAACTCAAAATGTAGATTGTGCTATGATATAGAAAACTTAGTAAAGCTTAGGATATGGAAATTGAATTTCTATTGATGCTCAGGTCGGAATAAAGGGAGGGGAAAGGCCGAGAAGGAATTCGGAAAGGTGTTGGCCATTGCCTATGTTGAAAGTCCCATCCGCATTTGCCTGATATGACTGAGGAAAAACCCTGGAAAAGCTCAGCCAGGATAGTCGGCAGCTGGGATCGAACCCACAACATCTCGAATGCTACGCAAACGCTCTACCACTGAGCTACGACGGTTCGGTTAGGATATGGAATATTTAAACAAAAAGTCTAGAAGTTTTCTCTCAATATCAAAAAATGAAGAAACTCTAAATTAAAATATGAAGACAACATACAAAAAGGTATTCTTTCTAATTATGCTATAATATTAACAAGTTAGATATAGCCTGTACAATTTATTTAAATAACATCTAGCGTCACGTGTTTCTAACATCGAGCAGTGAAAGTTTTTGATTTTTGTTTTACCGAAGTGACCCGTAATATTTCTTACATACACTATACAGTCACCTACAATTTTGAAATTCATTTACTTCAGAAACCAGCTTCATTAAGCCTGCAAATATGCTCCTATATCATGACCGACAAAAAGTGATAAATACATATTTTGTCCCGAAGTTGAAAAGTCAGATCAACATTTGATTAAATTATCAAATTTGCAAATTTGTGTCTGCCAGCATATTTACAGAAGACGCATCCATTTCCAAAATTTTAAGTTCCAATATTTCAGTCTTTTTAAACAAAATATTAAACATTGTAACTATAATAATAATTACCGCAACTTTCTATCGGTATATATTCTAATATCCAGGATTGCATTGAAATTGTTTAGTCCACGCTTTTCAAGTTGATTTACGTGGAAGAGATATCTTCATCTAATTTTTTACGTACATATACGATTTTCGCGAAACCTGGCTTATCGATAAAGCGTTCAAAACACTCGTAAGAAAGCAAGAATCGCTTCATTGTTGTTGTGAATATCAAAACCTAAAACAATGAAGCTCTTTCAACAATGAACAGAAACGGAAATTAGAAATCGGCATCGTTCATGCTCTTGAATTGTTTATGAACTTTCTTCCCTGAAAGTTTGAAGTCTCTATACTTGAATTTGTAGGAGCAGCAATGACATTTCGTGTAACAGTGAAAACACATTAGAAATATACGGAGGTAGTTCTGCCATCCTTGTTGGAGATCGTTGCTTTACATTTTCCTTAAGAATTTCAACAACCCTTTTCTTGAAAGTGATCTCTCTCTCTCTCTCTCTCTGTTCGCTAGTGCTAATTAATCGATATTTTAAGATCCTGTTTGTGTTTCTCAAGTACTTTACTTGTGCCTGTGGACGGTTACATTTTTTCTCAATCTCATAACTGTAACACTGCTTTCTTCTTGCAGTCTTTGGACACGTTTAATTTCCTTTTCTGCTTCCATATTTTTCGCCAATGTTCTGTTATTGCTTTCGAAATTTTCGCTTGCTGAAGAACTAGAAGAAACAAATTCAGTAGGCTTAAGACATTTTTATAGGAGGAGATATTTTTTAAGTGACTCAAACGCTCGCTTTCGAATGTTACTGTTTTCGACCCGGGAGTTGCAATTAAAATAAATAAATAAAATAAGAAAATTAATCATTGCACTAATTCACAGAGGGAAAGAAACGATCTCTACACCCAACAAACGATCTCTATGTTTTTCCTAGAAGAAAGGTGAAATTCACGCTGTCAAATACTGAATAGCATTTTCCGTTAGCTGGTTCCTCTGTGTGTACAACTCCGGATGACGTCACACGAGCTCCCACCCGCAACCCCGGTTTCCAGCTTCGGAGGGCCAAGACTGCGCTAATTTCTTAGTTTATTATATACATACTTTGGGTACAAGTCCATTTCCAAACGGGCTCTTGCCGACCAGGTAGCCGTGCGGTCTACGGGGTACGCCAACGACTCGAAGGTCCCTGGTTCGAGTCCCGGCAGGAGCATGGGTGTGGATTTTAATAGCTAAGGGGCGAATGGTGACGGGTCGAAGTCCAAAGTTATTAGACTGGTCCATATAAAAATAAAGCTTACCAAAGTTTTTATACAAACTTGTTCTTCTGCAAAAAATAAATAAATAAATAATTAAAATAAAATATAAAAAAAATGAAATTGAGACATTGGCATTATTGAGTTCGATTTATGACTTTTACAATTCCAAAAGTCTTCGAATTCATTTGAATTTCGTGAGAAAGTAAAGAACAGAAACATAATTAACAGTAAAATTTTATATAATTTTATCGTCTCCAATATTATTTTGCAAAAAGTAAAATATTGGTAAACTACTACCTTCGCCATCTATTTTTAAGATACCTGCAAATGTTGCTTAGCTTTTAAAAATTAGAAGTGTGTAACGAGTGTCTCTGTCAATTTTCTAACATTTATGGTGGTTGGACAAGGACCCATTGGAAATGGACGCCTGGAAAGAAAATTGCTAGTCTCGGTGTTTTTCAAATATCTATATAGTTTACAAATTCCACACATTTGGTTACGTTTGTTTTAGCATGCTGTGAAGTACGTTTCTTGATTTTATTGTGTTGATAATTGTCTTTATACAATTTTGGAAATTACATTTGCTTAAAAAACAAGCAAGCTAGTGTTTATATCATCAACAGAAATTATTTTCATTGTTTTTTTCCACTTTATTACTCATATGTGTACTGAAATACTTACATAATATTGTTTGAGTCTCCCTAAAGCCCCACGAATAAAATCTTCCGGAAGGAACACTGTTTGTTTTGTACCAGGGGAGATCTCATTAACCCACTTAATTTTCCTCACGATAGTCGAACTTACGAAGAAATCTCCTGTGATATATAAGCAACCCGTTAAACAGCTATCTTTTAAGGGCTTTCGTTAAGAAGAAACATGCTATAACCCGTATACCAAGTGAATATTCAGCACGTTGACTTGGGTTAGTTGCTATAAATAATTTAGCATTAGAGTAGGCTGTTTCAACGTAGTTCGGTGTTATTTGAAATCTTTAATGTGTTTTCTAGTTCTATTATGTTCTTTATGTTAGGTAACATATGGCAGAAGATATATTCCAGCCTTATTTTCATTGAATTTGAGAGGAAAGTACTTGAAAATGATTTTAGTACTAAATTTTGAAATTTTATTTCGAATTGGGAACCATATCTAATAGTCTTTTATCTCAGCGATTAATAATTTAGTCAACTCGAACTTCTACCTCCAGCTTCCTATAGGTTAACGTAAAAGGATAGTCCGAATGAACAGGATTTTCAATATAACGTTAATAAATGCACATACGTACATCACAGAGACTTGTGGTATCCGCACGAAACATGCCTATGCGCGGAAAACAGAATAGGGATGGTTCGAAAAGAGGTGTTGAGAAAATAACAAAGCTTTTATTCTATCCAAAGTGTCAAATTTGTCTGCAAGATTTTCAAATCTGCGTGTGCACTATTCATATGCATAAAGAAAAGCTTGATTTTATAGTTCATATCAATTTTGGTAGCTTAATATAGCTACAATACTTTGCTTCACCGTGAAGAAACTGTTTACATAATTAATGACAGAAGAGGACACCTGGTATGCATCCCGTTCACATATTTTCCTCTTTCCTATCAACCTACTGAAAGTTTTAATATATTTCAAATTATGAATTTGACAGACTGGGTAATAAGTTATCAAAGTCCAAAATAGGTTAGCCATCGTCCTTGAATCGAGCTGCTTAAACTTGGTACTTGAAATATACATAAATGATTTATTAGAACAAAATATACGTGGAGAAGAGCCATAATCAGTTTCATCGCAGGAAAACTATTTGCATAGAATACATTTATGAAGCATCTTTCGTATATGATATTTGTTACACATGGCTTCTAATAGAATAATTTTGGGATTTCGAATTGAACTTTCTATTTAATACATATTCTATGGTTGATGAATTAGAATGCACGTTCTATGAAGTTTGAACTCTAAGCTTAAACGTCAGAACCAATCAGTAATTGGAACTCAGATGTAACTTCATCTGTATGTGTTCATGGTTGGATTGTATGTGTTCATGGTTGTTGTGAAAAACAAACAACAATTATTTGTTACTCTTTATGGATTACGTTTTGGTGCTACGTTTGATTTGAGTATAATTGTATTTTATGCTCGATTTGCAGAATAGAAAGATTTATTTAGATACGGAAACATCATGAAAGCTAACTGTTTCTTGTTGTGCATTCAAGTTAATCAATGGTAAATAAATGCATGTGTTGTTGGTCTATAGCAGTACTTAATTTCCTTATCTCTTTCTCGTTAAGAACACTTTTCTTCTATAAATTTAATCAATGTCGTTCTGTTTTGTTCCTAACATTAATATGGTATTATGAGTAACTTATTGCGGCCAGGATCGTCATTCTTAATCTTTCGTAAACAGAACAACAATTTGTGGCGACTCGGAGAAGGAAATTTCGAACATACAAACAGGTTTGGCGACTCGGAAATGGGAATTTCGAATCTACAATAATTTTTGCCGACTTCAGTTTAGGAATTTCACGCCAACTAACAAGTTTGACGACTACGGATGTACGAATTGAACTTACGTTATTGAAAGTTTGGGAACATTTGTGTATTTTGTGATTAGATTTTAAGTATGGCTTTATCAACTTTTCAATATCAGCATTTTGATGGTGAGAAAGATAACGTTCATAACCATTTAGCACGTGTTTTGTTACGTTGTAAATTTCACGACGTAAAATAAGACAAAAAGTCTTCTCTAGTACTAATAGCTGTTGATAGCTCAGTTATTGAAAAGATGCAACTGGATTGTAGCCAAAACTATTGCTAGATTTATCATTTGAACAACTTTAGACTTTGTTGTTTAAGCTTTTCAAACCGAAGCTAAACTTTCGTACCACACGTTTTGTTTTCCATTGAACTATCTAGCAAGGATTTCCTAAAATTAAAATTAATTTAGTTATTGAATTTGCTAATAATATGACGAGTGACGATGTGGCTAATAATTTATATATGGTAACGACAGATAATATAACATCATATTGTTTATCGCTAATGATTGAAGGTAACGACGTGGTCGCGGTAATCGACTCGGGAAGTTCCGTGAATCTTATGGATATGACAAGTTTTCAATCTTTTGTAAACATGTATGATTTGGCTCCAGAGTGTTACTAATGGACAACATTTATTAATTAAAGGCAAGGTGTCCATGCTGTTTACGGTTAACAATTTAGAACTATTTTTAGATTTTTATGTAGTAGAAGGACAATTGCGGAACACACTAATTGGCAGAACTGGGATGGAAAAGATATGGCTCGATTGGAAGCAATTATTGAAGCTGGGTTAGTTAGTAATGGGTAGCTAGAAGTTTCTAATAATAAGCTGAAATTATATCAAAAAGAGTTGATTAATAGTTTTGCTGATATATTTCAAGATAATAGTTTAACGCCAGTAAAAATTATAAGGTACACATATCAATTGACTTTGATGAGATCCCAATCTTTCGCAAGTTTTATAAAATTCCCTATAGTTTGGAAGAAAATGTAAAGTTAAATTAAAAGAAACTTCAAAGTCAAAATATAATCGAAGAAGTCGCAAATTCAAAATGGGCAACATCCCGTAGTAATTGTGCTGAAGAACCAAGATTCTGAAGTTATGCTTTTTGTTCAGATTTAAAAGTTACTATCAATAGATTTGTAAAAAAAAATATCTTATCCTTTGCCCAATTTGGAAAACATTTTCGCTAAGTTACAGGGATCTAAAGTTTTCATGGTATTTTATTCAAATAAGGCTTACCTTCAATTGGAATTGGATGAAGCATCTCAAAATCTATTGTTACTGAATACTTACTCCTTGTGGTTTATATAGATGCAAACGGTTACATCTCGGGCTTTGTGCGTCACCTTTTATATTTTAATGTTTTATGGATACTGTATTGGTGGATTTACCAATTACTCAAGATTCCTTAGATGACGTTATCATTGGTGGACTGTATTAAAATACAAGTTTGGTTCTAGAAAGATTTAGAGATCGTAATATTAAAGTTAAATTGGTTAAGTGTCAATTATTTTCTCCTTCAGTAGAATATTTGGGGCATGAGATCTCTAGTGAAATGGATTCCTCTGGACAATAGCACATGAAAGAGCAATTTTAGTGTCCAGCACCAACTAATGTAACTCAGTTGAGATCATTTTCAGGAATGGTCATGTATTTAAAAAAAAAAAACATTCCACTCGTTTCAAAACACTTAAATCATATGCAAGATTTGTTGGAAAAGAATTCTAAATGGGAATGGAATAATAAACATATCCAACAATTTGAAAAAGACTAATGATTGTAAACGCTAATATAGTACATATTTTTTATCCAAATAAACCAGTTTACATGGTAACTGGCGACAGTCCATATGGCGTAGGAGTTCAGTTGTGCAATAAGGCTGACGATGGAAGCTTACTTACAGTTGCATGTTCCTCAGCAAAATTAACAGCTTGTGAACAATATTACTCGCATTTTCAGAAAGAGGCTTTGGCTTTAGTATTCGGAAATAATAAATTTCATAAATATTTGTATACAGTTTTGACTGATTCAATTCCAGTAACTTTAAGTTTTGATGAAACTAAAACTATTCCTTCATCAGTCCATCCACGGCTAGTTCGTTGGTCCTTGTTTCTATCTGGCTACAATTATAATATAATTTACAATAAAAAGGTTCAAGTTGCGGATTGCCTCTCACGGTTACCAATTGAAGAGATTACTCAAAGATTCAGAGGTTTCTCAATTATATGCACTGAATATTAAAACGGATTCTCTACAATTAGAGATCATTAGAGATGCCATCCAATAGAATCAAGTACTTAAATTAATATTCAATTGGATAGTTCATGGATGGCCGGTAACTTCGAAAAAAAATTCCAGCATACCGAAATTAACAAAAATATCTTAATCCCAGAGCAGAAATATCTTAATGCTTGTTTGTTCATGGGCAATAAATTGATTGGTTCTTCATCCATGCGACCAGAAGTAATATATAAATGTCATGAAAGTCATATAGGTATTTCTAGATTACAACAAACAATTTATTCTTATTTTTTGTGGCCAAATATGAATACGCAGATTGAAACTTTTTTGACCAATTGTTCTAATTATCAAAGTTTGCAAAGAAACAATACATATAGTAAATATTCTCTCTGGATTAAAGCTAGCAAACCTTTTGAAATAATAAATATCTATTTTTTTTATTTTGCTGGAAGAAAGTTTCTTTAGATAGTTGGTGCATTTTCAAAATCGGTTCAGATTTATATGATGAGGAGCACAATTGCTTCGGAAACAATTACGAAATTACATTCTATGTTTAATTTCATTGGAGTACCAAATACAATGGTAGCAGATAATGGACCTCGTCTTTCGAGTTTGGCTTTTCACTCGTGGTGTCAGGAGCAGCGAATAAGGTTAATACACTCCCCACCTTATCACCCGCAAAATAACTGGTTGGCAATACGAGCAGTCCAGGACGTTAAGAATTTGCTCAAACGAAATTACTGTCAATACTCTCACAGTGAAATTGAATGAGGTAATTTACCAACAGGCAGATATTTGTTTTGCTAAGTCGCCTCTGCTTCAAGGCAAATTTCCAGCAGAATTAGTGTATGCATTCAATCCTAACTCAAAATATAATCTTTGGTTTCAGCTTACGGAAAGAAAACATTTTGATAATTAGGATTTTGCGCGAGATAGTACACCTCTTCTGGAGATGGATGAGGTTATTTTGATAAAAAAATCAACTTAAATTTTTAGGTGCACTGGCAGTTTGAGATATTAGTCAAAGATTATTGAAGTAACGGTAGAAAGTACACTAAGACGTGTTTGCATTTATCAAATTAGATGGTTAATACACAACACGAGAAAATTAAGTGAAGATTCTAATAGGAATATCTTCAGAAAAGAAGATAATTAGTGAGATTTCAAAGATAATAACTGTCAACAGTAAAACGTTCTAGACAATAGTCCTTCTTTAAGGCGTTCAACTCGAATCAGAATACCTCCAAAACATTTTGGTTGTGAAGGTTATGGATGATCATTTATTTTAGAGAGGGGAAATGAAATTGTTAGAATGATTTTGGGATTTGGAATTGCACTTTCTATTTAATACATACTTTATGGTTAATGAAATGCGCGGGGCTCTATGAAGTTTGAACTCTAAACTTTGACGTCAGAACCAATGATAAATTGGAATTCAGATGTAACTACTGGATTGTATGTGTTCATGGTTGTTGTGAAAAACAAACAACAATTAGCTGTTACTCTTTATGGATTACGTTTTGGTGCTACGTTTGTTTTGAGAATACGTGCGTTCGATTTGAAGAGTAGAATAATTTATTTAGATACGGAAAACATCATTTACGGAAACTATACTTCAAGATGCAGTGTAAATGAAATTCGTGATTGGAATTTTTCAAAGGTAAGACAATTCTATGGATTTTGTGAAATGATCTATCAAATACACGTAATGAATATATCATCAACAATGTAAACAAATGTTATATTTCGTGCATTTTCTGGTTTACTGTGTTGCTTTATGCTACATATTGCATGAACTTTGATAATTCAAGGATCTTTCTCTTGTTCTGTTGTAATGCATGAACTATTGTATACTTCTTGAATATTTTGTTCAAATGCCTTCATACTTACCAGGTGTATGCATCAGTAGTTTCCGGTTTACCTAAGAGATGGCGCCAGCGAAAGTACGCAACGTATTCATTTGACACATACGTCATTTTGTTCGTCTGACATTAAACTACAAATTTCGAAGACAAGTTGAGTCCGCCAAACACTAGCGTCTTTGTTTTATCGTTCAGTGATCATGTCGAAGTTTGTGCCTGAAAAAGAACATTTGCGGCACGCATTGCTTTTCTTATTTAATCAAAAGAAAAAGGCTGTTGAAAGTCATCGTGTGCTGGTAGAAACATATGGTGAACACGCTCCATCGATTAGAACATGTGAGATATGGTTTCGACAATTTAAAAGAAGTGATTTCAATGTGAAAGACAGTGCGCGCTCTGGTAGACCACATAAGTGCGAGAACGAGCAATTGCAGGTGTTATTGGAGGATGACCCAACTCAAACTCAACAGCAATTGGCAAAAGCATTAAATGTGTCACAAGAAACAATCAGCAGACCTTTACGAGCAATAGGGAAGATCAATAAACTGGATAAATGGTTACCACACGATTTGAATGAACGTCAAATGGAAAATCGCAAAGTCCCTTGTGAAATGCTGCTTCAACGCCACGAAAGAAAATCCTCTTTGTATCGAATTGTGACGGGTGACGAAAAATGGATTTATTTTGAAAACCCGAAGCTGAAAAATCGTGGCTTTCACCTGGCAAAGCCGGTAATTCAACACCAAGACCAAATAAATCGCTTCTGCAAGAAGACCATGCTTTGTGTCTGGTGGGACCAGAGCGGTATTGTATATTATGAACTCTTGAAGCCCAGTGAAAACGTTAATGCACAACGCAATCGGCAACAAATGATTAATTTAAATCACGCATTGATCGAAAGACGACCGGAATGGGCCCGAAGACATGGCAAAGTGATTGTGTTACACGACAATGAGCCGTCTCTAACAGCAAAACCAGTGAAAGACACCTTGAAATCGCTTGGATGGGACATCCTTCCGCACCCACCGTACGCCTCAGACCTGGCGCCATCTGACTATCACCTCTTCGCATCAATGGGGCACGTGCTCGCAGAGCAGCACTTCAGCAATTTCGAAGACGTTTGAAAATGGCTCGACGAATGATTTACCCCAAAAGACAAGCAGTTTTTCTGGCATGGTATTCATCAATTACCTGAAAGATGGGCGAAATGTGTAGAAGCCGATGGCCAATATTTTGA
>JAGDQP010015038.1:0-18806 GCA_022664845.1 Lepisma saccharinum | reverse complement strand
AGACCTGGCGCCATCTGACTATCACCTCTTCGCATCTATGGGGCACGTGCTCGCAGAGCAGCACTTCAGCAATTTCGAAGACGTTTGAAAATGGCTCGACGAATGATTTACCCCAAAAGACAAGCAGTTTTTCTGGCATGGTATTCATCAATTACCTGAAAGATGGGCGAAATGTGTAGAAGCCGATGGCCAATATTTTGAATATAACACAATTAATTTCCCTTGAAAATTACGTGTTTTCTTTACCACAAAAACCGGCAAGAACTTATGCATACACCTGGTATTCTACATGGCAAGTTTCGCAGTTATCGATTGAAATATTACCTAATGAAAACTAACTGTTTCTTGTTGTGCATTCAAGTCAATCAATGGTAGAGAAATGCATGTATTTTTGGTGGATAGCTGTACTTAATTTCTTTATCTCTTTCCAGTAAAGAGATAAATATCGTTCTGTTTTGTTCCTAATATTAATATGGTATTATGAGTAACTTATTTCGGCCAGAATCGTCATTCTTACTCTTTCGTAAACTGAACGTATACTTAACAGTTTGTTATTGTATGTACATTATACTACTTTATATCATTATACTATATTACTTTATGTCATTTAATTCTTACTGGAGAAAAACATACATAGGAAACAAGTAGCGGAAAATGGTTGCAAGTTTTGCTCAATGTGAATTATAATTTTATGTTTGACATTGTAGTACATTTAGATAATATAAAATGCTTAATAATAACTGAAAATAAGAATATTTATTTAAAAAAAAAATATTCGGAACACTATTGTATGGAAGGTAAAGCTTTCTCGCGGTATGATGATTGGCATGAGTTTTTTCTTTATGTATACAAGATGAACAGATGGTAGTTTGTCACTGCTCATAAGTCCCAAATATACCTTACAAACTGAGTAAAGTATAATAATAATAATAGCTAAACTATGTCTTGCATGAGGTCATTTAACTATAAAATAACAATCAAGATAAAGCCCTTATTTCAAAACCAATACCAATTGATTTATTAAAATGACAGTTATAATCTTAATCTTATGCATAATTTGTTAAGCTGTAAAATTTAAAAATAGAGCTAACATTTCCAGAGTTCTCGTATGGAGAAAATGTAGACACGCATTGGGAATAAATGTTTTAACGGGAAAAGTTTAAGGGAATGCAGATGCGTATTGATAATTACTTACAAGTATAAAATGAAACTACTTTCTATACCTATAAACTCATGTACATATTTTTATTCAATATAAATTATATAATTTATATAAATTTGAATTCCAGATAAAATTTCTTAGTTCCAATTTTAAAATACAAAAAAGTTGTGCTCTTAGTAAATACGCTTGTTTGTACCGCAGTGCTTGTATAGTAGATATATTTTAAATCGTGTCTTTCTTAGTTTCATATATCATCTACACTGTACTTTTGCAACATCTATATAAGGCACGTCTAACTGCATAATGAAAACTTACGTTGCAGGGAGAAACAAGAAAGTAATGTTTTCAGCGGATCTACGAAATGATGAGTACAGTTGATATTTTTCTGCTGCGTTAATGAGTTTCATTGGAATTTACGAGTTTCATTAGTGACTTTTGAGTTGTGCGCGAAAGATTGATGAAGCAATCAACTATTCATAAGCAGTAAAGTCTTTCCGAGAGATCTTAGAATCTAAAACTTAAGGCTATTTCCAACCTGGTTTTTCGAACCAAGATAAAACTTATTAAAAAATAAAATGGATTTTATGGGCGGTAACAGCACTATGGCTTACGCCTGTCCCGAGTACCATTTATTAAATAACCATTTTAAAGGGAAATACAATGTTAATCGCATAACCCAGGTACGATGGTAGGACTTAGATGGTTTCCATGTTTTCAGCGAAGTTAGCCCTGCTTCAATAGAGGATTACCCGCAGCTAATGAAATGAATGGAATTCTGAAAGTCACACCTGAATCTTAAGAATTTGAAATTGAATTTTATTTTAAAGCCTTTAGAAAGTTTTGGCTTAAACCTCTGAATCTTATTGTTCGACAAATTTTATGCAATTTATAGTTGAAAACTTTAGCGTCTTCTTTTAAAAAAAATGTGATGTTACGCTTTCTTTCCTTTCTTGCAGTGAGTACATTTTCATTGTTTTAGTTGGAAGTTGCTCATTTCGAATATACTACTACTACTGCTGCCATAATGACAATACAATAATATGCATAATTTACCCTCCAGTGAATACAAAATGTTATAACACACTATAAATTTATTAAGGTCTTTAAGCAACTTTGGTTCTGACCGGATGGATGATGATGAGATGAATTGGTGGAATGAAGAAAGTGGGAGGAAACGGGAGAATTCCGAGAAAGCTTACGATACGGTATTTGTCCACCAGAAAGCCCACATTTCATGACAATAGATCGAACCTACGATCCGTAGCACCAGAAGTGAGTGCTACACCATTTAGCCACCGCGGCCCAATACAATATGTTAGTCAAATTTTATTTCACTACCATTTCGACTTGGTACATAAGACCTTTTTATTAACTGCAAAATTTATAACAATGATTTATAGTCAGATTTTCATCTAGTTTGTATGAAGATTAGAAATTTACGGTAGACAACTAATTGAATTTGAATTCATTTGTAGCCCTTATATAACTTTGGCTAGAACAAACATTTAATTGAAAACGCGTTCAAGAAGTACAACAAATAATGTAGTGAGCTAAAATATTTTTATCTTGTTTATATGCATGCTGTTTTGCTCCAAGTAGTGTCCCATACGTACTAAATGCCCTCTTCTACACACACACATAAACTTTTGGAGGTGATTCCTTACATCAAAACAAGACAAATATTTCCCTGACAACTTTTCAAAATGTGCAGAATTGCGAAGTTACAGGCTGCTAAATAGAGCTTCATATTATTAACACTATGAGCAGTAGAGCTATAGTAGCATGTTAGCGTTAAAGATTTTAAACCTGCTCTATTTGAAAAGACATATTTCAAAATTGTGCGTTTGCCGCGCAAGGGATTCCCCAAAGAATGTAGTACGTAGGTGATACCGGAATATTTCTGAAGTAGAGGTAGGTCTAAATGAGCATGAATTAAAAGACTTCCCATGTGAGTAAATAATAAGATACGTCATCCCCAACATCCAATCCGGCAATGATATTCAATCATCTTGAAAGCAAATAAAGAAAACGCTTTGATGAACTCTGCAATTCTTACTCCTGAGTGTTATGCAATCACCTTTTTTTTTTTGAAAATCGTTCGGGATATCGAATATACTTGATATATCTGTTTGGCTCTAAAGAGTTGTTGTTTTATGGTGGAAAACCGTCCCATTCATGCTCATTTCAAAAGATCCTTATTTCAGAGAATTTCTGAGAATAACCTAATTTCTTTGGGCAATTCGTTGCACGCCTATTGCGGAATTTTCAAATATGTATTTTTATATAATTAACATTCAAATTCTTCGAAGTTAACATGCCGTATCAACTGTTCGTGATCTTAGAAATATGAAGTTCTAAAGTTAATTTCCCCACGCTTTCGGCAGCCTGTAGTTCCAAGACTGTAGATTTTGAAAATTTGTCAGAGGAACTTTCGTCTTGTTTTGATCGAAGGAATCACCTCCAGAAGTTTGTCGGTATAGTTCATAAACACGCTGTGTATGTAGCGCCGAAAATAAACATTTGTGCACCCTCGATGGTCTATAATATTTTCCTTATTTTCATGTCGGGAATCTCGTGAGGTAGGTTTGTCGGTGTTATTTTACAACACCCTATATATGTACAGGGAATACGTTTAGCAACGGAACGGAGCTCTTGTCGTCTCGAACTCGCGCTTGTAGTGATTCTACCCATTACTTTCATTAACATACACTATTTGAGAGTAAAAATGTATTTTATCCAACACTATGTTTGTATGTTTTTGTACCAGTGACGGACAACGAAAAGATTAGATGTTCCAGTAATGGGCATGCTCTTTAACTCAAAATTATTTAAATAAGCTTTGCTGATATTTCAAATATGAGTACTAAATAATATTATATTTCTAATACCGTTCTTCTATTATCTTATCGTTTCATGGGATTCTACTGAGTAATCGTTCTGGACGTCATGGGTTAGAAACTAGCCGTAATTTATTACTGAGGTTTTAACATGGGCGTTTCCTCAGTCATATTAGAAAAATTCGTCATCATGTTTCGAGCTGTAATGTCATTTGTAAACATATTTGTTGTCCACAGTAGACTAAAAGTATTTATTATTCGTTATCGACTTACACATTTTACCCGTGCATTAGAAAGAAACAAATATAGAATATAAAAGTCAATATATCGATAAATGGAGAGAACAGTTGTTTAGGTTTTCTCTAGACAGACGAGGATTGAGAACGAAACAGGGCAAATTTTATTCTTGTTTTCCATCATACCCAGCAGCATCGGATATGCACATATACATAGTCTACAGAAGAGAAGATTGATGAGCGGGAAACGCAAAATTTTGGAGAGCAAACTTATTCAGTTTGAATACAAAAGGCAATCTACGTTCATTGAAATCAATGGTTTCGTTAATAAAGAACATCACAAATATATATTATTGAAGCATTATGCAAGAACTAGAGTTAGTGTTAGTTCTCTGTTTTTTTTTCTTTTTGAGGCTACACAAAATATTATGCTTTGTTTGGTAGAAATATATGTCTGAAAGTATTTGTAGGAAATATTGTAAAAAATACGAAACTTTTCGATTTGCAATGACTACAGAAATTCTGTCTAATATTAGCATAGTTCCTGTTTGTTAAGATAAACATGAAATATATCTAAATATTTCAGAAATAAAAGTAGTAAAGATTGTTCATTGGTGCAATTTATTGTAAATAAAATTAAACTTTGATATAGTAAGTAGTAATAGATATACTATTCGTATCTTATGTATTTTCCTCTCTATTTTAAATCGTATGTCTTTGAGCAATATGCATCCACATATAAGTTCACAAAGACTTCGGGGAATTTGTTGTACAGCAGTGATGAATATCGATACAATTCTGAACATTAGATTTTATTTTCACATTTTAATTGTATGTTTTGCTGCTATGTGTACCTAATAATAGATACGTAACTTTGCAAAATGTTATTTTCCCATTGGAAACTACTTTGAGGAAAGTATATAACTGAAATTTGAAATATTGACTTAAACAATTGTTTTCTCATATATATGATTTTTTTATTTTCTAAAAGAAAGTTATAAGTATATTTGATTATAAGTAGGTACCTGACGAAATAGATATAAAACAATTTATGGACAACGGGACAAGTTATACTACAGAGCAAGTAGTATAACTGCAAGTACATTTCATGGAAGGGAAATGTAAAGTAGCGCAAATACATTTATAATTCATACTATAAACAACCCTTCGTTTTACAGTGAAATCACTGCGAGCATAAACACCAATAGTATCACTGTAAAGATAAGTATCCTCACCCTATTTTTTTATGGGGTGACCTATTTTTGCTAAATTTTGTAACATATAGTTTCAGTGGTGTCACTGGTCTTTTTCTTAACGTAGTATTATGGCGCCTGTGAAGCCAATGATTTAACAATAATATCGTCCATTTGGTTTTACTGTACAAAGTCTCTTCTCGAATACAAAGGGTTTGTTCATATACTACCTTGAAAAAAGGTTAATCGTTAATGTTTATATTCAGTACCAAGTTATTCTGAATGTTATTTAAGGTTTAGAAAATGCCGACCTGGTAGTCGTGCGGTTGGGGCTCTAAGTCAGCGACATGAAGGTCCCGGGTTCGAATCCCGGCTGGGGCATGGATGTTTGTTTGTGAATTTTAAAGACTTAACAGCTAATGGACTCGAGACGGACCGAAGTCAGTAGTTACAAAAATGGTCCAAAATATAAAATTTAAAAAAAAAAGTAAATCTTGGGTTATTTACGTTATTGTGGTTAATAGTGCTAAAACTTGTACATTGATGTCATTATTTGCTTCACCACCTAAATTAAGCATTGTATAGCCTCATCGTCGGGATGAAACAAGCCAATTATACAAAATGTATTCAAAATAATTAGGTAAATACTAAAGCTCTTTATAGCTTGAAATGTCCATATTTTCATGGAGAAACTATTAACTTCTAATCGACCCTCTGGATCCCGGAACTGATCCAGACAACATTGTAAACATAGCCACTATGGTGATGATACTATCTACGGTTAATTGTCATTATGATTTAACGATCACAAGAAAGCAAATATACTTGTTTGCTTTCATCAGGCATCAAGCTTTCTCTTGTCAATACCAAACCTCGTTGTGTTTTGATCCAAAGCAAAGGAACACATTTCAGTTGGCTCGGACAAGATAATAATTGATAGTAATCTCATTTATTCCCAAATAATTGGATTTCAGGCTAGATCTCGAACAGTAGTTACGAAACACTTTCTCTCTTATGAGCTAGAACCATTCTCAACTTATATTTACAGGCAATGCCGTATTTATTAATGATAATGGAGGCAAATGTTAAATATATTAATGATACTTTCGCATATTTAGGGAAATGATTCTCCTGATACAATAAACTTTTCAGGTCTGTGGTACTGACTTTTAAGCCAGTTACAGAACTATGAGACAGAAGAGTTTAAAGGGCCAATAAAATGCAATAGATATTTTAATCTCAACCACATTCTTTTATGCATGAAAGCACGCTTGAAAGAAAATGAGTTCAAAAATGTATGCATAAATGTACAAATTGTATAAACTGTTGAAGCAGCCGCTTCAACGCTGCTTTAAGGTGACTCTCTCAATATGCTTCTTCAAGATATATGCAAAAATTGTCAAATCAAAAATCTCAAATTGACAGAGTAGTATTTTTGTCCTCTTTATAGTTTCCGAGATATTTCACGTTATTTAGTCACATGACACAGTGTATCGGCGAATGTCGTCTTGAATAGTGGGAGCCCCTAAGTGTGACAAGCTATCACAGCAGTTTCTCTCTTAAATAGACTATACTTCAAAGTTATTAACATCTAAAAATCTTAAAACGAAGAATTTGAGTGTGCTATGCGATATTATTCAGTCATACGACACAATGAGTAGAACAGTGACGTTATCAACGGACGTCATCTTGAACTGTGGGAGTTACCCAAGGGTGACATCCATTTTCATCTCAAATATACCCTACTTAAAAGCTATCACCAATAAAAAATATACAACATATTTGGGTATCATCCCTCGGCTGCCGGAATTTAACGGACACTTCTGAATAGCGGATACATTTAAATATCGGACAGTTTTAAATTCCCCGGCAGAATAACATTCATTCTTATGGAAGGGCGGACATTGATGGTGCTTTCTTTTGAAGTATAAACCTCTCTCTAATGGACAAGGTTAACATGTGATGGTCATCTGTACGAGTTTCAGCTTCAAATGTTTTGGATATGAGTTATCGTCTTACCGAGAAGAATTGAAGACAAATGAAGTCATAAGTTGTTGCCCCCTCCCGTTTTCAAAATCGCTAAGGGTGGTCCTTTTTCTTATGAAACTTGGCAAGCATTAACAACAAACAAACGTAAAGGCCAGAGCCTGAGATCTGTAAAAGCCAAAATTATTTCATATTCAAACTTCAACATATACAATAATAACAAACAGTAATAGCGGCAAAATGATTAAAATATTAAATAAGTTGCGAAACAAATTATAAGAACCCAGGTGCCCAAAGCGTTTAAAGGGTAGGGGAAGCAACTTAGAAAGTTGCTATATAAACTCGGTAAATTGATTGTGTAAATACATTTATAAATAGGGACAATATAAATACTTGGCAATATACCTACAAAATATGTAGCATACTTCTTTGTTTGTATAAATCTACGTTCTTTAATATTTTGAACTCACACACACTTTCTACCTTCTCTGAAACTTTCAAGAATATGGCTTCAAAACTCTTGGGTAAAGGATGTGCCTATAAGGCAGTTACGAATAATTAATCATATAATTTTGCAATAAAAGTACATGAATGAGGAAGGAATGCGTTTAAAGTGGCAAAGAAAAAAAAGTTTATCTCTAGATTGTTCTATATGTTATTATACTGGTTCCAAACTTTACAAGGGATTTCCTAGGAAATGCATGTTGTGTTATTCGACATCGCAATTTCTATGTACACCATATTTTTCGAAATAGATTTGGATATGCATACTATATATGCCAATATAATAAGTATTTTAAGAAAACTATTAAGCATACCCACTTCTAATTTGCTGTAAGAAATTATATCCATTAATTTCTGTTTATATTCGATGTGAAGAAACAGAGTTGTTTGCAAAACTTCATTTACATACTGTGTACTATATAGTTACAACATCGTATCACTAAGTGATTAGTAAATCTTTTGTTTTTCGTGGATGAACATACTCCAAACATGAATGTCTCAAATATTTTAAATATAATTTCATATTAAAGTTCAGAATTAACCACTACTAGCTTTATAAAGAAACAAATCTTGCAGTAAAGGCAGTAGTTTGACGGAACTTGCCTCTGTTTGTTTAACGCATCTATCTTGTAATACCTGCGTGTGTTCAGCGGAAACTTGTTCATCCTGTTATAGAAATATCTTATGCACGAATCTCTGATCTGAACATCTTGACTAATTACCCTGTTTGCTCTTGGTCATAGCAGACAACTGGTAGTAGTAAACGGTGATACAGTTTATTTACACATTAATAATTAAAATACTTTACAAAATATATATATTATATGCATTGCCCAGGATAGTACTGTGGATGTAGGTTCAGTCTAGTTTTCCACCTTGTATTAAATGACCATTTTAAAGTAAGGTTACGTGACCTGAAGTTATGAGCTTCTATAGAGACCATAAAATGTAGATCAAAATTGATTTAAGTTTCTCTGTACAATTTGAAGAAATGATGATAAAATATCTGAAGTTTATATAACTGATGTTTTGGAGCATAATTTACGAAGTTAATAATTATTATTTAAGATAGTTTTGCATGAAATCATTAAACATTCTAATAATATCCATTCAAAGTGCTATGCGTTTAAAACATAATATAATTTCATATTAAATAAGAAATCTATTGACACTGACAACAGAAACTATAGTGATATTTCCGAATTTAAACAGTTTTGACATTTTTTATCAAATGCTTATTTCCAATACACACTATAATTCACAAGAGAAGTGGAACTGATACATTCCTACATTATGTTGTAAATTAATTTGGTTGATTGTTATGGCATAAACATTATTTCCTCATTAATTAATACTTGTTAAAAAGCTAGAACATACAAGTCTGATACGGTACAAACACTGCAGAAACTTCTACATTCGATACAAGTTCCATCACTTAGAAAATTATATAACTTTTAACAGAAGAATAAAATGCTTTATAAAAGGTTGAATTGTGATCTACAGGAATTATAATCAATTTATATATTAAGATGCGTGAAACGCAATTATTTCATTATCATATAACTCACAACTGAGTCACTCATTCTATATTGATTCAACAGGTTTAATTTAGAGCTTTGCGTTAGAAGCGATTGCTGTGTAGAAAATAGTTTTAATACTATTTTTTAAGGTATTTGGAGATTTCATTATTTGTGATGTATAAACGTAACCTGGTTTAATCCAAGCGCCAATAGAAAAACAAAAATGCTTTTGCAACAAACTTGAAAATTATTTATATCATGTCACGTGAATAAAATATTAAAATTGCGATTTGTACAATATTTCCCATTACAATTTTTATGAAGATATTAAAAGTGAGAGTAAAACATATTATTTTGAAATTATAATATCAGGTTAAACCGACTAAACAAGTAGGGTAGACTGGGGCTATTTACGTCATCTTAGTCAAAAAATAAAAAAAAGGAAAAAAAAAACCTCACTGCAAGTGACTGTACGCAGCAAAACGATTTGCTTAATTGTGAATTCGAAGTTACGAACGGAGATTGATAAATATTTATTGTAAATATTAAATTTGTAACAGGCATAGTTGCAAAACTACGTTTTTGGCCGTATGTACAGCATATAACCCACTGAAACTGTGTAAAAGTGTATATTTGGTAGGGTCCCGTATTTTAGGTAAAATCTACGCGTCTCGTATTATGAGTGATTGTCCTGTGTTATGAGTAGTAATTTTCACATGTAGGTTCAACATATTAATAAGTTTAAGAAATAAACCGTGATAGATTCTTTTCGAACTGTTCACAAGGCAAACTGGCGAGCAGATTGTTCACATACCCAGGCCCCAATATGACGGCGCATAATACTAGTGACTTTTGTTTGCTCTAGTTCAGTGGTTTTTAACCGCTGGTCGCGAAACTATTAACACTTATTTTACAGATTTTGACACTCCAAAATGGAGATTAAAGTTTACATTTCCTTTCCAAAACAACTAGAATCTGAAAATATGCTGACATCATTTGAATGTCAAATAAACCTCTAACTTAATGACATCTTCCCGGTCGTGAAAGATATTATTTTCTGAAAGCTTGCCCGTCCGTGGGTATAAAAAGTTGAAAAGCACCTCTCTACTTCATAACACATACTAACGCCAACTGTGGTTAGAAAATTTAAATATCTATTATTTGCCTGGCAATTCTTTGGTACTTTTGGAGTGAAGGTTTTAAATTCGCAAACGTGTATAATGAGGCTATTAGAATTAAATATATGAATTTGAATCAGATTTCTTTATTTAATATTCAAATGTGTATGCTAATTAATGTTTGTAAGGTTTTAAGATTAAAATTAAGTCTTACTCTACAACCTAAACAGGAAACTCGTATATTATAATCCCGCCACGGCCAATGAGATCACAACGCCCCTCTACACATGCTCGCGGAAGAATTTTGGAAACAACTGTCTATTATCTTACTGATAAAATTTAAACGAGTAGTTAGAGAGAAACACGTTTGATGAATGTAAATATTTGTGTATCGAACAAGCATCTATGGAAAATTTATTTCTGGTGTCATGAAAACCCCAGAGACCCGTATTTAGAGAGAGGACACGTTAATCAGATAAAATAAAATTCAGCAAAGTAATGCCACCCTATTTTATGATACTTTCCAGAACAATCCTGTTTTAAGGTGAAAGGAAAAGACTAAATTATACTAATAAAAGAGCTTCCGGATTTTTCTTTGGTAAGTTTGATTTAGATATGCTAACTTCACTCTTCGTAAATTATAAATTTCATTATGCGAAAATCAAATATTTAAGCTAAGAAATCTAATCTAGAAAGTAGTTACTTTTCACTGTGAAATTATTTCACATGTTGTTTAATATTTAAATAAATATTCAGAAATATAATCATAAATTTAATAAGGGAACTTTTCCGAAACATTCCCTCACTTTTAGTAGCAGAAAATTGCATTTCTTATTTGTACCTTTGTAATTTAAATATTTTCAGAACCGACAGGGTAGCCGTTCAGTAGCCGAAATACTCGAAGGTCATGGGTTCGAGTCCTAGCAGGGACATGGGTGTGGATTTTAATTGCTAAATTGCGAATCGTGACGGGTCGAAGACCAAAGTTACTAGACTGACCCATATAAATATAAAGTTTACGAAAGTTTACCAAATATTTTCAGAGCTAATAATTTAATTCTTTAATTTGGAGGTCAAAGTTTCAAATCTTACAACCCAATATCGACATGATTTAAATATTTTCTGTTTCATCACACACTTGATAAAATATTGAAATAATCTCTCTCTCTCTCTCTCTCTCTCTCTCTCTCTCTTATCTTTTATTCGTCAAACTATGTCTAGATTTCAGATGTAGATTCGAAAACATAAAGAAGAATTTTAATTGTAAAATACCATTCAGAAAATGTACCACATATTTTTTTACGATTGTATCGTTGTACCTCTTCTTATTGTAATGATTATTATACTAGAGGCAGAATGTTTGTGGAAACTGCTGCGTATTTTTTTAATTAAAACGCATACAAAATGTACAAACTTTGAAGAAAAATATTAACTAAATCTGCTGTAGATCAATGATGTTAAAATGCTTATGTGTGAATCAGTCTTTCTTCTTAAAACATATTTACATGCCATGATTTCCCATTTGCTACTAGAAATTGTTTCTCGTAAAGAAAAGTGGCCTACTTTTCTAGAAAAGCAGTTTTGCTATCTAGTACCGAAAAAGAAAGAAGTTCCTGATGAGATAACAACAGGAAGTGGGTGAAATGCTGGTCACCTGGATCGTTCTGACTGTGATTTTTCATAGTTTAACTAAACAGTATCAAGTCTGCAATTGGTTTGTGTTTTCTACCATGACTAAAGTGAAAACATTAGACAAAAGATTACATAGGTGTAAGGTATGTAGATGACTTAGATGAACTTAGATGAACCAAAGACTTATTACAATTTAATATTTACCATAATGTTTTCATTTCTCCTATCAAAACATTTAAGAACAACTAAATGCAAAACATAACTTTAGTCCATACGCTTATAATCAGTATCCGTACGTCTCTTATTTCTAACTAAATGAGTGTAGAAGAAAGTTTCTGTGTCCTATGTTGCTTTGATATACACTGAAAATGCAATCGACAAATGAGACAGAAAAACAAGAAACATACAGAAATTCATATATTTATATGATGAAGGGAAGTGAATATGTTAGTACTCACCAATTTTTGCTATCCTCTGTGACAACGTCTCCGTGATGATAAATGAATTCGAAAATCAGTTCATTACTGACGACAAAATAATTCACGAAGATACAAATGGAACTAAAGATGGATGTGCACTACTAACAGACAAAATATTATGCACACGTCGAACGGAAAAATATTAGTCTTTCACAGATTGTCATGAAAAATATTTAAGTATATTGTCAAAAGTATTGTCTTTTCCTTAAAATATAAAAAAAAGGAGAAAACTAACGTTTCATTTTTCAGTTCAATGAACAACGTGGTTAGATATAGTTAGAGCATACGAAAGACAAAACTCAAGTACGGATAATTTTCCTTTTCGATCTGCTTAACGCAAACTTAAAAAGAAGAGATATAAAATCTCAGAAGTAAGTTTTAGCATAATATGTATACTTTAATTATTGTTTAAATTCCATCCACAGTGATGCGTAAATAAAAAAGCAAGATTTCAGTTTCCAATTCTAAAACTCACTCAGTTGAAGTTTATATGTTCTATTGCACGAGAGGTGCAACAGGCTGGTTTTCGACCACGATCAATAAATCGTTTTACGAGGAGGACACAACTTTAGTAAGGATGTTACTGAACTTTTCTACGAAAGTTTGCTTCGTATCGTGCAAACAATCACATCAGTATACACACATTGTCAAACACTTTCGTTTTTGAAGTTCAGAATCGGGAAGTTCTCTGCTTTATTTCTTTCGTGCTCGGAAAATAAACGAAGGTCAAGTTGATGGAGAAAGACTCTTCATAACTCTCAAGTAACTTTTGTCTCTATAAATAAACGAATCTTCAGCGTATTCTTTTAAAGCTCTTCAGTGTATAAAGAAAACACAAGACAAATTTATAGATGAATTTCTCGCCAGATCACATTCATAAATTTGATATTTATGAATATATAACTTTCTTTCTGTCTCCAAATGGAAATGGAAATAGCTCGCGATTCTCGCGAAGGTGGTGGAATGTTAAGCTTGCGCGCTCCGGAGCCAGACTTTATTCGACCGTTTTCCGTTGTGTTCTGGAGTCACTTGCTCACAATTTAATACAGAACTACATCGGAGGGGTTTGTTGGAGTCTGCGCGCCCTTGCAGGTGATAACTCCGGGAGAGCAAGAGTGAGAGGAGAGAAATACGTTCGGAGGCTCAACTTCCGTTCCACCCTCCCTCGCCCCATTATTGCCTCGCCAAGGGAATAATTTCCTACATGCCACGTATGTTTGTAAGTGCATGTGTATGTTTGTCTCCTTTCCCATTACATCCTCCTTTTATGAAATATTTCCTTACAGGTGAAGTCAGATACAAGAATCTTAAATATAAAAGCATAATGATGGAGAACATACGTTGCAAACAGACAATGTGGGTTCCATTTGTTACCTGTGGATGAGCTATCCCTTTCCTCATCTCCAGCCAATGGAAGCGGACACAAAAGGAAACACAGCCGAGACATCGTTCATTTGTTATAGTGTCAATCTCAGAAGCAGAAGGTTCCATTCAACTCGAATAATGAAAGGATGTATACTTTATTACTTCGCAAAGTTGATTGCTGTAACTTTTATGTGCTTTTCGTCTTTGGAAGAACAATGCAAATAAATTTAAAATGTACTGCATCATGATTAATTACGAACAAAATAGACAAAATGAGTTGAGCTAAATGCCAACTTGTTCTAATATAATTTTGAAAATTGAATAAAATTGTAAGTAAATATTTGATGTGTCATATTTCGTTAGTATATCAATACTAATATATTTCTTAAAATGAAAATGCAATTAATTTAACTCAATGAAAGCACTATAAAATTGCTTGCTATCCCTGTATATAATATACATACTTGCTATCTCAGACTTTGGCCAGGTAATGAGAACATGTAGAACAGAAAACTAGAGTAGCCAGACCATTGATAGTTCAAGTATTACATCCCAGATCGGCGGAGAGGCTCAGTGGTAATACGCTCACCTACGTTGCTTGAGATCATAGGTCCAATACCGGCTTGTGTCATGTAGGTTTTGAGGTGAGAAAACACGGTGTGTATGGATTTTTCTAGGGCTTCTCCCGTTCCCTCCCACTTTCTTCATTCACGAATTATCCCATAATCATACATTTGACCGGATCGAAACTTTTCCAAAGGTCTTAAGATAAAATTAAAATGTCAAATCTGGATTTGGTAGCACTTCTTGCTGCCAGACATACAAACTGAATATTTTCCAACTCTCCCTCAGTTTCCCCTGAAAATATATGATCGTTTCTAGACTAAGGTTCTGCCTAATTCTATCTCCATATCTTCACTAAGGCACGGTTTTCTCATAAAATTTAAATTAAATGAAACAAGTTAATAGACTGGTAATTGGAAAAGATTTAAAATGAAAGTGCAAACGTATACTTTAGACTTTATACGAAAAGTCGCACACGAAAAATAACAATCCTGGGTCGATTGAACAATAGAATTAAAGTTTCAGGGGAAGAAACTGGAACCTCAAAGATATATCCGTATCACTGGTATAATGTGTACATCCTGTGCATATCTTACGTGTTATAGTTTCAACTCTTTAACAATATATAGTTCTCTATAGGCCCACTACTTGTGATATTATTTCTCATGTATTTCCTTCCACACGGAATAAGACAGTTTGTTTATGATTGCCAAAACACTTGTTGGAATAGTTTGGAATTCTCATCAAAATTTATTTTAAACGAATCAAATTGCGAGCACTGAAAACAATTTTAGAATCCCTATCAGTAATAGAACTAAGGCCCAGTACCCGTATTTTGAAGTCTGACAAGCTACCTATATCGGTACGACACCATATGTCCACACTGAGTGAGATCTTTCGTTGTAATTGTATAAAAACCAAACTTAAAACTTTAACAGTTATATTAATATTACAAAATTGGATATTATTGCATGCCAATAACAAAATTTAGAACATCAGCTAATAACTCGGACTATTTTGTTATTCTTAAAATGTTGTCTATTTCTAAATATGTCATGTACTTAGAACATATGGAAATAAATGACTTTGAAACAAATTTAGTTTGTTTAATGGAACAAACAAAATTCTTAGTAACCAAAGCTGATTCTGAGTTTTAGAACGCACTTTTCAACCTCGTTACTGACGTAGTGTACGAAGAAACATTTCAATTCGATCATTATTGTTAATAAACGTACAACAGGCCTGATACGGTAGTACAGTAATATTGTATTTCTTTGCAGTTACAATATTGGAAATTTAAAGTTCTAAAAGCTTTCCTATATGAACAGAACTCCACTTAACTTCGGCCAGGAAGCGCAAGGCATCAAATTGCCAATTAGCCGTCCCGTGTTCAAGTCTCCTCGGTACCAACCTTCTTCTCTCTTCACTGGTGCCAATTAAGTTCATTTAAACGACTTTGGCCCAAAGCAAATAAAATTTTGTACAAAGTTCATGAAGTAGGAAATGGAAGTCCCGAATTTATAGGAACAAACACTACGCTGAAATGATTTTGGAACAATATTACCTTTCTTAAACAAATTTTCGTAATGCTAATTTCCCGAATATGTATTTTCAAAATTTCTGATATATCGTATATATGTTTCTAACTAACTAACTCTCAAAGGCGCTTGAATGCATTGTTAGCGACTAAATTCGGACACACCTAACAGAGCACAATTTAATGGCTCCACTTCAATCGGGATTTCGAAAATATCACAGTACGTCTACTGCTCTAGCATCCATCACGGATGATGGGTAAAGCTGGCACTAGATAAAAAAGAGATCACCTACCTTACGCTTCTAGATTTTTCTAAGGCATTTCAGTCAATTGACCTCAAAATGTTACTGCAGAAATTATCTCATTTTTTTTTAATTTTCCCAAGGAGCTGTTAGATGGGTGATAATCTATTTGTGCGATAGGAAACAATTCGTAAGTATAGCCGGTAAAAAATCCTCACTGCGCTACTTAACTCGTGGAGCACCACAAAAAGTGTCCTGGGACCTCTTTTATTTTGTATGTATGTAATTGACCTCCCATCTGTCCTCTCACACTGTAAATATCATTTGTACGCTGATGATTTCCAAATATACATATCATGTCGTCCACAAAACCTAGAAACCATTATTTCCAAATTAAATGAGGATCTTCAAAAAATCAGCGAGTGGTCATCTAAAAATATATTAGTAATCAACCCAGTAAAATCAAAATGTATACGTATTTCGTCCAACCAACTAACTCAGTACATGCAAATGATAATATTCCAGCAGTATGTCTAATCAGACTGTTATATCCTATTCTACGACAGTCGAAAACCTCGATGTAATCCTAGACGAGCGCCTAGAATGGAAACCACACATCAGTGCAATATGCAAGAAAGCATTCTCGTCCCTACACTCACTCACTAGACTTAAACATTTTTTGCCCACCCAGTCCACCCACAACAAATCAATTCTAGTTGAGTTACTGGTATTCCCTCGTCTGGAATATTGCGATGTGATTTTTACCAATCTCAAGGATGAACTAGCCAGGCGACTACAGCGCGTACAAAATGCCTGTCTTCGATTTATTTTCTTTCCCAAGTACTCAGATCACCTGACTCCCTCATTTAGCCAATTGTCAAAGCTTAAACTTAATAAAAGGCGCAACTTACACAAATTAACACTTCTTTTCAAAATACTTCGCCTTCAACAACCTTCTTACTTGCACGAACGTTTTCAGGCGCTTAATGAGGTAAGGGACAGTTCAAAAACCTCGACACCAACTGGAAGAGCTGTGGCCCATACAACTCGTGAAAATGAGTAAATAACACCCGTGTTCATGTTGCAGTTTTTATCCCGGATTTGCGTCAATATATGTTGTTTACCTTTACTACGGAGTTTTTAACAACTGCGGTAGAAACATTTTCCTCAGATTCGTGTTCAATTTGCACGAATAAAATATGCCTGATATTTTGATTTCGTTAACTTTAATAACTGAGCTTGTATGGCATGGATAAAAGCGTATCTATTTGTAAAGAAGCGTAGCTAGGTGTCCTTTAATAGCGTCCGCTAATAAACGGAAATTATATTCATATTGTTGTTGTCTATCGCGATGTTGTTGATAGCACCATTGTTTACATAGCTGAAGTAGACTAGGTTTTCCCTTAGTTGCCCATCAATCACTAAGAGTGAGGCGTGGATATTTAGGCTAGTACGTATGACTCCACCTCTCATGCAAAGCCTCTCGGAACTGCTCATTCATGACTATGGAATCATTAAGATACCATACCGGATTATGTTTAAGAATTTGAGTCGGTTGCATTTTAATGGTAAGTATTTCCGACATATGATCTGAGAAACTTAAGGGTATACGTTGAATATTTTGAATAAATGGAAGTAAATCAGGTGTACAATACCAGCGGTCAATTCGTCTACGGGACTGCGCTGTAAAAAAATAAAACACTCTTTATTATTTTACAAATGACACCATATGATAACTAAATCAAAAGTCTGGGTTAAATCCTGTAGAACCTGTGAAAAATTGAGTGAGGGATGCATATCTTCTTTATGCAAAACGCATATTAGTGTCCACCGATCAATAGTGATTTGGTAAATTGTTGCGAAGCCATTGCCACGTCAGTAGTAAAGAAATAAGACCTTTGGGCAATTTCTGAAGAACCTGACGGTGCATAGAAAGAAGTGATTTGAGTATTAAGAAAAGTGCCATTTGTAATTCTTTCGGTTTCGAAAACATATTGGGGCTCAAACAGACAGTTTACTCAAGTAGCGATTCCCGTGCCCACTCCCGTTAAGGAGAGAGGGAGATGAAAATAGTAATTATTAAATCTATCCTCATCTACTGTTCTCATTTCAGAAAAAAAAGCTATATACCGGGTGAGTCACTGACGAGTGGCAGCCCAAAATAACTTAAAAAAGGAAAAGAAAATAAAAAATGTGCGCAGGTAACCTGATACCTACGACAGGGGGACACCTGATCAAGCACACAACAACAATGTCACATAAGCAGTGTTGCCACCTCAACACAAACCTATATTTTTTTTTAAAATGGCACTACGAAAACTGATGATTGAAAATAAATCTGCGAATCAAAATACGTCCAATGATACCAAAATTGATGGTCAGTGTTGCCAACTTCGGGAGATATGAAAGGTCAAAGTTTGAAAAAGAAGGA
>JAGDQP010015037.1:32789-43678 GCA_022664845.1 Lepisma saccharinum | reverse complement strand
TTGTCTTGGCCAAGTTATTCCTCGAAGGTAACCACTATGAAACGAATTTTAACCTAAGTCGAGCCAATTTACTCAAGCATTTGCTCAAAAAATGTCTATGAAAACGGGCCTAAGACATCGGTGTTGCTGCTTTGTAGTGCATCTAGTATCGTCCCCTATTAAATCTACATCATCCGCGTATACGAACGGTTGATTCAAACCATTCATTGATAGTCCCTTTTTGTCCCCTTTAATTTTTAAAATCTCATATTCTAACGCAAAATTAAACAGTAGTGGCGACAAGGCATCGCCTTGTTCAATCCGTTGCAAATCTTGAAACTATCTGACATACACCCGTACTCTGCTTATGGGGTCGCTGAGACACATCTTCACAAGCTGAACCAATTTTTTCGGAATTCCAATTCGTATCAAGATGCTGTATAACTTTTCCTTTCTGATAGAATCATATGCTTTCTTAAAATCAATGAATAGCTGGTGAACCGTCCCATTGTATTCCCATTTCTTCTCCAAAATTTGTCTCAAGACGAAAATCTGGTCCAGCGTGAATTTATTTTTTCTAAATCCACATTGGTGATCTCCAATTATTTCATCTACGTATACCCTTAGGCGTGTTAACAGAATATTACTTAATACCTTGTAACAGGATGGAAGTAATGAGATTCCGCAGTAATTATTACAGTCCAATTTATCGCATTTTTTTTGTAAATCAGAACTATTATTGAGGTTTTCCATTGCTTTGGGAGCTCCTTTCTCCATATATAGCACTTATCAATTTATATAGTTCCTTGATTAGTGTCGTTCCTCTTGCTTTAATTAATTCGGCTGGAATATTTTCTATTCCTGGTGATCTGAAATTTTTCAACTTTTTTTTTACCGACATTTCGATCTCGATCTCGCTAGGTTCGGGAATCCACGGTTCTGTGGTATGGATTACAAATTCCTCTTTGTTCTCCGTTGTGTACATTAAGAAGTTTGACGAAATAACTTTTCCACACATTGACAATTTTAGTCGGATCCGCCTGAAGATCTCCACGTTAATTTCTAATCATTCCTTACCTCGGCTGGTAACCTTTTCTTAACGAGTTTACCCCTTTGTATAGATCTCGTATGTTATTTGTCTTCCCGTTTTCCTCTATCTCCGGAATCTTCTGCGTCAGATATTCTCGCTTTTTGATTCTGAACCCGAGTGTGGCGTTTCGTTTCGCGTTACTGTAGTGGTTGGCATTTGCTTCGCTATGCCATCGTTGCCTGGATTGTTTTCGTATTTCATGAAGCTTAAGGCATTCTTCATCAAACCAAGGTTTGTTTTTCTGTTGTTTCTTCTCACCTACACGCTCCTTCGCTGCGCTCTTAATTGTTTCACGAATTGTCTCCCACACCTTACTTACATCAATTTCATTATTATCATCATCTTTATTATTACTCAAGTCGGCTAGGATTTCGAAGCTATTTGAGAGTTCGAGTTGGTAATCTGTTTTTATGCTCAGACTATTTAATCGCTTCGAATTTCAGTTGTTTGACCCCTTGCTTTCTCTGTTCGCGATGCATAACTTTTCCCTTACTTTTGTGATCACTAATTAATGGTGTGTGTCACATCCTCTGTACGACCTAACATCCATTATGTTGGTGTGTCTTCGTCTATCTACTAATACGTGATCGATCTGGTTGAGAGTTTTGCCGTCCGGAGATACTCATGTGTCAATTTTTGTATGTTTTTGTGTTCAAAGTACGTGCTCTTTACCAATAGGGTTTCCAAAGTCGCGAAAGTTATGTCTTTCTCCATTGTTGTTTGTCTTTTCATGAAGGCTATATTTGCCCATAGCAGGTCTCTTAGGAATTTTTCGTCCCTCCCTACCTTTGCATTGAAATCACCCAACACAATTTTCGAATTATACTTCGGCATTTGGTCAAACAGCCTTTCTAGCTCATCGTAGAATATATCTTTGTCGTTATCAGTAGCCACCTCGGTCGGAGCATAAACATTTAATAAAACCGTGTTGCCCCATCGAGTACGTATCATAACGTACGATAGTCATTCGTTTACGAACTCTATATTCTGAACCGCCAGAAGGATACTGTTCTTAATGAGGAATCCTGTTCCGAAATCGTGAGACTGTGTTCCCCCGTAGTAGAAAGTGTACTTGCCTTGTGGGATTCTATCTTGACCCTCCCACCGAACTTCTTGTATCGCTAATATGTCTAGCTCGTACTTCTCGGTCTCGCGTACCGCCTCCTGAAGAGCGCCCGTTTGGTATAATGTTCGTACGTTCCACGTTCCTATTCTAAGGTCTTCCTTAATCCTGTTCTTGGAGCCCCCTGAAGCAGTTCCCGCCCGGAAATCCGAATGAGGGACTAGTTTACCCCAGGAGAATCCATGAACCATCTGTTACTATTTCTTGACATGCTTTAGCGGTGTAGAGTTGTCAGCTCTACGACCTCACAGTAAAGGTAGACATTCAAGATGTCGTCCTCTGTGCGTCTCTGAGCCTTGCCGATGGCATTCATCTTCAGCCTCAGAGTGGTAATGGTGATGCTGCTTCCCCTCACCATGATATTTTTGTTCGGGGTTATCTTCCCCTAGCCTTTGTAGATCCCTCTGCTAACTGCAAGGCAGTCTGGTTTTGATCCACCCCGGAATATTTCCGGTACCCACCATATCTGGTCGGCATTCCCCTATCCGCCACCTGGGGAGTCGCCTGGTGGGAGACCAGTAACTCCAACCAGTCTCATTCAGTATGATTCAGAATAACTTTGGTGAACAGTTTGTATAGAACTGTCAGTAGACTAATTGGCCTATAGGTTTCGACGCGTTCTTCGTCCCCTTTCTTGTACAATAAAATAATAGCATTATTCCAACTTAAGGGTATTTCTCTCTTCCTCAGGTGCATTGATAATTTAGCAAGTTTCTCTTCTATTTTTTTACCTCCCCATTTAAACATCTATGCTGTGAGTCCATCTTCTTCTGGCGCTTTTCCATTCCTCGTCCATCGAAGTACTTTATCCACTTCTTTCATTAGCTCTGGAACTTCTACATCGTTTTCTTCTGAATCGTCTGTCCCTAGTTCTTCTTCGGAGTAATACAATTGTGTGTAGAAGTTTTCAACTATTTTTATAATTTCCTCCTCATTTCGTGTTACGGTCCAGTCTGGTGTCTTAATTGCAATTATTTGATTTTTCCATATCATCAGCTGCTGTTTGGTTTTCTTTAGGCTCTTTTTCTCCTCGATTATATTTCTAACAAGATATTCGTTGTATCTTCGTACATCCTCTCTTATTTTCTTCCTTTTGGTTTTATTTGGTTGTATGTACTCAATCCTCTTTATGTGATTTTCTTCTGAGATTTCGCTCTCCTTTTTTCTTTATGATACATGCTATTTCCTTGGCTGTTTTCTGTTATTAACTCAGTCAGTATTTTATTTTTGTTATTGATATATATTATTTGTCTTCTAACTCTTCCAACGCACTGAATCTGTTGATTAGGTCTATTTCGAATGTCTGTCTGTTTTTCGATAGATTTTCCAGATCTAAAACTCGCGTTTTTCTCTGGTAAGCTTCTTCCTCTCAAGTCTGGTGTTTAGTTTCAACATCTCACCATCCTATGATCACTCGAAATTTTGAAATTGTTCAAAACAGACACTTCTTGAAGAATTTCCTTGTTATTCGTAGTCTTATTTCGTTTTAGGCCAGTTTGGGCATTTCCATGTTCACTTCCTCTGGGGCGCCTTCTTGAAAATTGTGTTGGAAATGAACAGTCTGTTGGATTCTGAGAATTCCACTAATTTCTCTTCTCTCTTGTTTCTTTTGCGAAATCCAAAGTTTCCCACTTTCGTGTCATTGCTCTGCTTACTTCCTACTTTCGCATTGAAATCTCCCATTACAATTTTGTAATGCGATTTGCTACTATCCTAAATCTTCTTTATCTCCTCATATAGGTCTTCGATTTCCTCCTGCGGATGTAACGTTGTTGGAGCATATACGTGTTTAATTTACATAGTGTATCTTTTGTTTATCTTTATTATTACCCGTGCGATACTATATGAAATTACTTCAATTTCAGCGATCCGTGTCTTCAGGTCTTTATTTATTATAAATGCAACCGATTTGCCATTTTCTGTTCCTTTAAAGTAGAACGTGTGGCCTCACGGGAGTTCCATATATATATATATATATATATATATATATATATATAACATGTTATATATATTTACCGCCCCATCCTCCCCCGCCCCAAGGAAAAGTTAGTTAAAATGACGGGCATGCTTGAGCACTTGCAAAAGACATGGCTTATATTATTTCACGAACATCTTGTGAAATCTATGCCGAGGCGAACAGTAGCAGCAATCACGGCATAAGGGAATCCTACATCCTACTTGGTGGATATACTAGTTTATCTGGCATTTCCATGTATAATTTTTATTTTGGTAAGAATTTTGCAAAGTGCTATATTTCTTTTAACAGAAACTATTTTAGATTCGTGATAAGCAGTTTAGTTTGTAAAGAAACCTAATTTTAAACGAAAGATTTCGACGACATTATGCAGGGCTATCCTCCAAAGGATTACGATCAAGTTATATTATATCTCTCTACATCAACTAATCCAACATTAAGAGTCGTAGATCCTTTTCAGAGATGATGACCACCAAAGATCCAATATTTATTACACATACTCAACTCTTACAAGTAGTTGATCTCAATCACATAATCACTATATCGATATGACACTATTTCAAACGAAACTTCAATATTTATCAACTCTATAACACCTAATTATTCACATCACAAAACAATAATTACTGAAACGTTCAATCTCACTTCAAAACAATCAACTAATTTAAAATTCAATTCAACAGTCAGCTTCTTTAAAATCTTTTTAAATATAAAAAATTATTAATTTAACAATAGATCTTAACTGTCTGTTGTGTTCAATGTTACCATGACCTTCAATTCGTGCAACCTTGCACTTCCCCCCTCTCTTCCTCCACTTAACTTCTAGGTTTCAAACAATCCGCTAAACCTTCAGTTCTACCTTCCAACAAATCTTCATCTGTAATCCAAATCATTTATCCCTGCTTTTGTACCTGTTCTTTAGAACTTAGCCAGTCGTCTAATTCTCCTTACTCAGCTATCAAGGTAACGGACTTCTTTTTCCTCTTCCTTCTACTCGTTTTGTTTTATGACTTAATCATATTACTCTTCTTATTGCCCTGATCTGACTCCAATATCTCCTTCTTCCCACTTTCAACTAGGTTTATCTACTTCTCGCTTTCCTCGGATTTCTCTACTTTCTTCTCGCTTTCAACAGATTTCTCGCTTTCAACGGGTTTAACTAGTTGTTTCTCACTTTCAATATATTTCTCCACTTCTTTGTTATTGACTTCTTCAGACGTCTCTTTCTTTTCGTGTTCGTTGAAATTGCAAGGAATCCAGGTTTGGATTCAGTCTTACTAGTAGCTGCATTATCTCCAGCCTTATCGTTCACTACAACTTCATCTTCTTTCGAAGACTTTTCGGACATGCTCACAGCTGACCCCTCGTCAGCGTTAACTATGACCACATCAGTCTCTTTAGGAACACATCTTCCACAGGTTTCGCGACTTCTTTCTCGTTTACTTCAAAATTCACAGTATTCTCCCAAGTCTGTTTACCTAGCTCTTTTGTATTATCCTTAGATACCTCATCCATGTCAATTACAACTTCTGTCACCTTGAAACAATTAGACTTTAAACTTTCTTCGCCCGAATTATTTAAATCACCTACTTGATCTTGAAACTCAAGCTCTTATCCTCTAATCTTTCCGCCAAATCCTTCCCATCAACTGTATTCAACAATCGTAACTTACGCCAAAGAATTTAATATTTCTATTCTAACTCTTGTACACATCTTGTTAAATCTGCTACTTCATCCATATTTGACTCTTCCAAGTGACTACTCCGTCCGGATAACTCATGAAATTCATCAACCAAAACTTGTACTGACTGCAATACTGCCTCTTCTTGCTTACATAATTGCTTATGCCAGCCTAGCGACAAACTGTTGAGCCCTTCTCTAACTATCACCCAGAATCACTACAAACTTCATTCTATATTTAGACTGTTGAAAACTTGTCATGATATGCACCATTCCTAATACCTTTACCAAAGTTCCATTCAGCAGTTGTAATGGATTTATCCGTTCTGGCTTACTCATAGTAAAGTTATGTCTACGTACGAAACTCTGTGACATGATATTATTCTATGATCCTGTATCTATGATTCCCGTGCACAAAACATCCTCACATGATAAACATTGTTGGGATGTCATCCATTATTTCCTCTACAAAGCTCATATCTAAAGAATCTGTTAAAAGCAAATCATCTACTGCCAAATTATTTACTCCTTCTTATGTCTGATCCAACTCCTCATGAACTGTCTCCGATACTTCTTGTATCCTTTCTTTATTTACCTTAATATTAGACTAACAAACCCCTGATCTACTATAATGACCAACCTCACCACATTGTAAATATCTTGCCTTAAAAGCGGAACATCTTCTAAATCCATGCATGCCCAAACAACGCCAAAAACGCTGTCGAAACCCTTCCATAGCTGGTCGAATCTGTTGAGAAGATCTGAAAGATTGACTTTTCTGACGTTGCACTTGCTGTTTTTTTTTTCTGGTTGATTCAAATTAGATGTCAAAGATACAACATGTTTCTCCGCTTGCTCGATACTGACGGTGATCTCTACCGCCCTATCCAACTCAAGCGCCTGCTCCGATAGTAATCTTCTAATATTTTCATTCGTTACCCCAAGCACCAACTGGTCTTGAATCATCGTATCTGCAAAGGTTCCATACTGACAATCCGTGATTTTTCGTTTCATGTCAGGCACGTATTCCTTCACTGACTGAAAAGATTTTAGTCAACAGTGATGAAAGTCAAACCATGCCACAATTTAATTTACTTGCTTACCATATATTTGTACCAGCAAACCTTTCAACTGAAGATAAGTTTTGGACTTCACTGAAACAGGAGCACATGCTAGATGTAAAGCTTCGTAAACCTGTGAACCAATCACCGCTATCAGTGTGCAGGCTTGTTTCGAATCACTGATAGTATACGCTTCACAAAGCGACTCAAATCTCTCTAAGTACAGATTATTACCTCCTTGATCTACATCGAATTGCTCAAAACTTGATATTCCAGATGCTATCTCCCTGAATCCTATATCGTCTGCGCCACTAAAAATGTAGGGTTATCCTCCAAAGGACTACTATCAAGTTATATTATATCTCTCTACATCAACTAATCCAACATTAAGAGCCGTAGATCCTTTTCAGAGATGATGACCACCAAAGATCCAATATTTATTACACATACTCCACTCTTACAAGTTGTTGATTTCAATCACATAATCACTATATCGATATGACACTATTTCAAACGAAACTTCAATATTTGTAAACTCGATATAACACCTAATTATTCACATCACAAAACAGTGATTACTAAAACGTTCAATCTCACTTCAAAACAATCAACTAATTTAAAATTCAATTCAACAATCAGCTTCTTTAAAATCTTTTTAAATATAAAACATTATTAATTTAACAATAGATCTTAACTGTCTGTTGTGTTCAGTGTTACCATGACCTTCAATTCGTGCAACCTTGCACATTGTAGAATTCATCAGATTAAGATCGTTATATACTACCACTAGACAACACTTACATAAAATAAAAATACTTGACACTCCTTACTGTGACTGTGAAAATAGCACACATACAGAAGACATCAACCAGGTACTATTTGAATGTAAAAAATATGAAGCACACAGAACGTCCCTCCTAAAGGCACTAATAAAAAGATCCCTCAACTTACAACTATGTACACTAAAGAATAGATTACATTCTATTATTTAAAAAAAAAAACTCAAAAATGCCATAATTCAAATAAGCTGTCCTCATCCGATTTTCTTAGCTCTCACAGACAGAAAAAAAAAAAGAAATACATGAGAATCATACTAATACTTAACAACCTCTCAAAAACACATGAGAATCATATTGTTACTTTTCACACTACAAAACTGTCAACATATGAGAATTCATATCAAAAGATTTTACTTCAAATTCCTTACAAAGTGACAAGAGTCTAACTAAGCTAATCAATTCATTTCTGCTAAGATATTCTTCACCTAGAAGAAAATCTGGAATAAAATGTCTACCAATGTAAAATTTACCTAAATTATTAAGTCGTATCAAGAAAAAATCAGACAAATAAGTTAAAAAATGACCTTTTTGTCCACCACCACTGGTGACAAATATCAAAGTGCCAAGAATTTTATTTCAACCAACTTTCAACTTATTTTCAACATCTGATATCACGACAAAAATTACGCAACAATGGTACAAATCCGACAGAAGGCTTACTTCCCCTCAATTGTTGGATAGTTACCATAAAGAAGAGACGAAGACTAGTTCTGTTGGTGAATAATGTATTGGAATAAAGTATGAGCTTTTAGAAACTGGTAATAAATCAAAAGTAGGAGGATCAATGATAATGATATAATAATGGCTACTGTTGTATTTCAATAACTTGTGTTCAATAAATCTAAACTTCGGAAAATATCAGCACCTAAGAAACGTGATTGAACCTAGTCTCTGATGCCTGTGACTCATACTTCTAAATACGAATACGTGTAGGGTATACTGTTTTTTTATTATTATTATTTCCTAATAGAATTTAGCGCCATTTAGAACTCTTAAATATGAAATTCCTCAAAAATATATCTTTTATTTCTTTATTCAGAAGCGTATTTATAACATTTCGGAATATACAGATATAAATAAACTTAATGGAAAGATTTTTTACCTCAAAATCAAAGTGAATTTCTTTCAGAAAATCCAAATATTAAATTGATTAAATTTAAAACTATACTTCTATTAAACTTGTATTATGACTTTATCTCGGGAATATTCGTACCCTCCATCTCAATACAGGTTGAGTGAAAATTTGTCCCACTGACAATATCACGATAGTTTTGGAGTATTTACAGGTTCGTTGACAACAGTGTAAAGCGTATAATACCTAATGGTCAAGCAGTAACATTTCTCCGACTGTGTGACAGTGAGACTGTAGGCTGCCTAACTACCACATTTAACACCTAAATTCAATATCGAATAATAATAATAAAAACTTTTGCCGTGTTCTTACTGATTCAAATGTATCAGCTTATCCCATAAGTAATGTCGTATTTTTGCATCGTGAGAAAAAGAACGGTAACTCACCTGGAAGACTACCGTTAATCAGAAAAATAGTCTCCCTCAGATTCCACAACACTCTGCTACCTGTCAACCAGTTGTTGAATACCTCGCGGAAAGAAGTCACCGGTTTTGGAGGCAAAGAACTAAGTCACTGTTCGTCGTACGTCATCCTCATTTTTGCAGTGTTTTCCCGGAAAGGTGGTTTTGCAGGCTGGGAAAAAGACAGTACTCTGTTGGTCAAGATCTTGTAAAAATGCCGGATGGAGAAGTTTCTCGCAGCCGCATTCCTCGATCTTAGCACAGGTCCTTCTTGCCGTGTGAGGGCGCGCATTATCAACGTGGATGAGCACACACTTACGATTAACCAGAGCATGATGTTTCTTCAACAATGCAGTCCGTAGGCGTTCAAGCTTCAGACAGTAGACGTCTGCATTGATGGTCTGGTTACGTGGCAATAACCCAAAATGAATTATCCTACCAAATACTTGAATCACTTTGCAGGGGTGGGATCCTGCTTTGGCACATTACCCGTGGTCCCCTTTAGGTATCCACTGCCGTTTGCGTATAATGTTACTTCAGAGGACCCATTTTTCATCCCCTGTTACCATTCTGTCCAGAAATGGCTCACGTCTGTGACGGGTGAGCAGGGAACTGCAGATGTCAACACATTGCTGCTTCTGTTGAGGCGTTAACGCCTGGGGTACCCATTTTGCGAGTTTCGACACGTACCCAAGGCCCTGCAGATGACGAACACTTTGCATTGGATTTGCCTTCACCACTGCTCGTAAGGCATCGTTGTCCGGCTGCACAGATTTCCCTTCTCGTGGCTCATCGGTGAGGCTGGTGCCCCCAGACCGAAACCTCTGGAACCACCTCTGGCATTTTCGCACATGTACAGCATCCAGACCATATACGGCATTGATGTTTCGTGCCGCTGCGCTGGCTGGATGTCCCTGGTTGAATTCGCAAAGCATGACATGCTGTATGTGGTCCTCCGACACTGCCAAGTGTGATCACACTTCCAAAACGTGGAGTATACCATTCTTCTACACACTGCTGTACAATCATGTGCCTTATATGACTCAGCTATGAAACCTGCCGTCTACTTCACCATTCGCTCGTCAGATTGCGTCATTACAGCGGTCATCGCACATACGACATTACTTACGGGGTAACCAGATAAATCGTAAATCAACTGAGCTACAGGTCTGAAATTTTGTAGGGCGGTAGTCTATAGTATCATCTACTGTCATACTGCAGGAGTTTTGCCCCTGTCTGTCAGATATTAGGCCTATACGCTTTACAGGGCTGTAGCGATATTTCCACTTAATTACTTGAAAATTACACATCGTAGGAAAATTTTGCAGAGTATTTTTAACTCAGAATTGATCAATTAATAACAAGCAATATCAATGTAAGCGAATTTTTTATTCACCCTGTATAACATGCTTCTATACTCCACCACAGAGGTGTTGAACCTCGCGCGGTCCAACCTAACCCTCATTTGACCTCGACCTCAAAACGTGAGGTCGAGATTAAAGTTCCATCACGAGATCAAGGTTAAAGTTCCATCACGAGATCAAGGTTAAAGTTCCATCACGAGGTCGAGGTTAAAGTTTCATCGCAAGGTCGAGGTTAAAGTTTCATC